>QJNU01000391.1:0-71377 GCA_004154915.1 Monosporascus ibericus
CCCGCTAAAAAAAGAGATTTTAATAATAATACGATAAGAGGGATAAAAAAGTACCGAATTAAAATATATAAATAAAGAAAATCTAAAGGCAGGTCCTCCTACTTGAAATTACCCTACGCCGACAGGAAGGATAACTAAAGCAACTATAAACTTTTAACCAGTAAAACTAAAAGCGTATCAAGGTACTAAAAGATGATTTAAAAAGCAAACGCTACCTATAAAAAAGCCGCAGGATAATAAAACCCAGAAAAGCCAGCAGGAGCTTTCTAAAAAGGCTTTAAACGTGACGATAAAAGCTAAAAATAACGCTATTAACGTCTCACACATATAAGCGAATCACACATATAAGCGAATCACATATATAAGCGAATCACTTTTCTAGCCTTCCGTAGCAACAAATTCAAATAACGCAACCATAACATATTAAATCAATTCAAATCAATGGGATTCTTTTTCGCTAGACGTATTTATAGCTTCTTCACAAGTACGCGCATTATATCCGGGCTTGCCGCAAACGCCATACTTCCGTTCCTTCGTTTTAACCCTTTTACGATAACTACCTTTAGCCGCCGTTAGCTGCATTTTTTCATTACCCCTTTCCTTTTCGGCCAGAAAAGCTTATCCTTTTTATATAGTAAATATTCCTCCTTCTTAGAAACGTTTATTTTTGGTTCTTCGACGTTTACTTAAAATATGGTTCGTTTTGCGTAATTAAACGTTTTCTTCCTAAAGAAAAACGGCTTTATACAAAAATCACATATAACCTTTTGTTATAAAATTAAGCGATTTAATTATTTTTATCGGAAAATTACCGTAATTATTTTTAATCCTTTTTTATAAATAACGTCCTTATTTTATTACTTTATGGATATTTTTAGAAATCTTCGCAAACGGGAAAATAAAACAAGCAAAAATAAAAGGGGAAACGGTTAATATAAGTATAATTAAACGAATTTCCAAGTTGGATAAAACGTTATTAAAATCGAATAAAATAAATCCAGTTTTTTAAAAGCCGGATTTAATATTATCGGATATTATAATAGCTTTAAACGCGTTATGGAAGCCAAAAAGGAAATCTTTTTTCGCGATATAAGTATAATAACGTCGTATTAAATTTTCGATATATAACAAATAAACGCGCTTTAAAATAAGAAAGCAGGATACGTCGAAAGGTTAAAGCCGATAGGAAAAATAAGAAGGTATGCAAAACGTAATAATATTATTACTTGCGTAATATTTTTCGAATTTTATCGAATAATAACTTTCGTGGCCGTCGAGGATAAAAAAACGTTTAATTCCTTTCGTACGCGTTCGAAAATATTTATCGAAATATTAAATCCATTTTAAACTTAATTTATTTATTGTCCAACCATTATAATTAATACCGACCTTTTAATCGGTTAATAATAAGCTATCGCGATACTAGAAATTAAGGTAAGTTTTCCCCGTTAAAATAATAAATAACGGTAAAGCTTAACCTTGCGAATTAATAGCTTATATAATTATAACTTATTCCCGATTTCCTTATTACGTTTATTTAAATCTTTTACGTTTTTTAATACTTATAATTATTATACCCGATATTATAAGAAACCTTATCAAAAAGCCCGTTTCGTTAAAGTTGTAAATATCCTTTTTTGCGATACCGTATTTTACGATTATAACCCGAATAAACTCGAACTATTTACGAAATATTTTTAAATTTTCGCATAATATCCTTTAATAATTAATCTTTCGATTTAAACGCGTTTAAAATTTCTTTTGCCATTTAACAAAGTTCGACGCCTAGTTAATTCCGATACGTTCCGTAATGCGTCAAGTAAGCAATATATTAGCCATATCTTTAACGTGCTAAAGCCGGATAGGAAACGCTTGCGTATTTAAGTCGAGGATTTAGTTAATAATCGATTTTTTTTCGATCGGTTTTAATCTTTGCAAAAAAAGGATAATATCGGTTCGGGCGTATTTACCGTTAAAACGGTGTATAAAGGTAAAATATGGAATTTTATAAATAAAACTAAGCTTTTTATAATTAAGTTTTGGGTTTTGCTTTCTAACCTAAAAGGCTAAGTTCATTCTTGCTTCTTTTATAAGGCGTTCCATAATGTTGGTGTTGAGAAATGGACGATTGAGGATAGGTAGTTAGAATGGCTAAAAAAGTAATTCGCTCATATGTGTGATTCGCTTATATGTGTAAGACGTTACCTTATAAATACAAATTAAAATATCCTAATTTATCGCATTTATAAATTACGAAGTAACAGGAAGTAATTATATTATACTAGATATCATTAATTAATTAATTTCGGTTATTATAAAAGGAAGAAAGTAAAACCCTATCTTGCCGACACTGTAAAAAGTTATGTATTTACTTACGACAATAAAAAATCACTTACAAAATTAATTACTTCGAAACCTTCGTTAAAAAATAAAACTAAATACCGAATTTTCGTATCCTTTCGACAAGAAATTGCGATATCATTCTTAGAAAACCATGGTTATACAAATATAACCCCTTAATTAAGTAAGTAACTAGGCAGGTAAAATTCATTTTATACCCCCTTAATAAAAAAAGAAATACTAAAAGATTTTAACATTCGATTGAAAATAACGACGAATAGAGGCATAAAGATACGATAAAAACCTTACCATCTATAAAAAAAACACAAAGAAAAACATAAAAAAAAACCAGAAGCACTATAGAAGAATACGAGGCATTATCGTTATTATTAAAGGAAAGTTACGAAAAATATATAATCATTTATAATATTAACTCCCGAAGCCAAAAACACTAATTAACGTAATTCTATAATACCATAAATATAAACAACTATTTCGAAAAGAACTCAAAACGAAATTGCCAACAAATAATAAATAGGATTATAAATCTTTTTTTAAAAAAACATCGATTAAGCTTTACCCGATTTATAACCTTAATAAGACGGAATTATAGACATTACGTAAATACCTTATAAACAAACTTAAAAAAGATTACATATAACGCTTTACTTTATTAGCCGAATATCTTATATTCTTTATATGAAGAAAAAAGGGGAAGTTACGCTTAAATATCGACTACAAATAATTAAATAATATAGCAACTAAAGATAAGACTTTATTACCGCTAATTAAGAAATAAAAAAAACCCTCTTCATAAAGCAAACTAATGTATTAGCTTAAATTTTAAAAAAGAATAATTAAATTTATATCAAACTAGAATATAAATAAAAAATAACCTTAAAAACGAAATACGAACTTTTTAAATACCTCGTTATACCTTGCGGACTTACGAACGTACGAAAACTTTTTAAATAAATTATTAGCCATAACGTACCACATAAGCGAGCTGTACACACAAGCGAGCTGTACACTTTTTGGCACCTCGCAACAATCAATCCTCATAACTCAACCACAACACATTTAATTGATTTAAATTAACCGTATTCCCTTTCGCTAGCCGTATTAACAGCTTTCCAACAAGTGCACGCATTATATTAAGGCTTGTTGCGGACGCCATATTGCTATTTCTTCCTCCCAGGTATCTTGCGACCGTTGTTTCCAATAGCAACCAACGGCAATTACCTACCTCCACCCTTCCTGCCGATTAAAAGAACATCTTTATCCTATATAATAAGTATTTTTTTTATTTAAAACGTTCGTTTTAATAATTCCAAATACGTACGACCGAATTGTTGCTCCAACAAGTCCTATAATACGCGACACGCCCTTCGACGCGTCCCGGAAGGTGCCCCACAACAAGCCCTACAGCCTTGCCCCACAGCCTCGTAACGCGTCCTGTAATCGCCTTCCAATACGACGTATTTTGCGAATATCTCCCACGTATTAAAGCCGGAAAAAAAACGCTCGCGTATATGGTTAAGGAATTCGGTTAATAATCATTTTCTTATCCGTCGGGTTTAGTATTTTCGAAATGGGGGTAATATTAGCTTAAATACGTTAAGGAATAATCGGTCGCATACGGGTTTAGGGGACCAAAAGCAAACTGGCGTCCGTAATAAGCCTTAATATAATATATACACTTGTTAGAAAGCTATTAATACGGTCAAAAAAAGGGAATACGATTAATTTAAATTAATTAGATATGTTATGGTTAAGTTATTTAAATTAATTATTACGAGATGCCAAAAAGTATAAAGCTCGCTTAGGTATACAGCTCGCTTATGTGGTACGTTATACTTAAAAAATACCTAAATATCGTGTTATTTATTACGTTAATAACATTTTTATTTATTCGAAAAATAAAGAAAAATATGTAAAATACATTGATATAATTATCTAATCCCTAGAGAACGCTAATTTACTAGTTAACACAGAAAAGAAACCAGTTCTATATATAAAAAATAGAATTCCTAGGACATATTATTACCTTGAAACGTATTAAAATAAACCTTAAAAAAATCGCTACTATGCAAAAATAAGAAACATTTATTATAGTTCAAAGAAATGCAAATCTTTGTCGAATTTGCTAACTATTATAACGTCTCACACCACCTCGCGGTACATACCACCTCGCGGTACACTTTTTCCAACGTTTTAATTATCTAACTTTAATTACTTATTTCTTAATAACCATAATATAGAACGACTTACAAAAAAAGCGAAAATAAACCTAGCCGTTCAGGCTAAAAAGAGAAACCCGAAACTTAGTTATAAAAAGTTTAGTTCTATTTATAACGTCCTATTTATTACCTTAAGATCGCGAATTAACGGCAAACGCGTCCGAACCGATATTATTCCCAGTTTGCGAAATCTAACTCCGACCGAAGAAAAATCGATTATCGACTAAATCCTTAACCTAAATACGTAAGCGTTTTTTATCCGGCTTTAATACGTTAAAAATATAGCGAATTTGTTACTTGCCTAGCGTATCGCGGAACGCGTTAAGGTTAATTAGGCGTCGAGATTTGTACGACGGTAAAATAAACTTAAAACGCGTTTAAATCGAAAAATTAATTATTAAAAAATATTATGCGAAAATTTAAAAATATTTTGTAAATAATTTAAGCTTATTCGGGTTATAATCGTAAAATATGGCATTATAAAAAAGGATATTTATAATTTCGACGAAACGGGCTTTTTAATAAGACTTTTAATAATTTGCGGCATAATAATTATAAGTACTAAAAAACGTAAAAAATTTAAATAAGCGTAATAAGGTAATCGGGAATAAGTTATAATTATATAAATTATTAATTCGTAAAGTTAGGCTATATTACTATTTATTATTTTAGCAAGAAAAACCTACTTTAATTTTTAATATTACGATAACTTATTATTAACCGATTAAAAGGTCGGTATTAATTATAATAACTGAATAATAAACGAATTAAGTTTAAAATAAATTTAATATTTCGATAAATATATTCGAACGCGTACGAAAAAAACGAAATGCTTTTTTATCTTTAACGGTTATAAAAGTTACTATTCGATGGAATTCGAAAAGTATTATGCGAATAACGATATTATTATTTTTTGCATACCCTTTTATTCCTTTTATCGGTTTTAACCTTTTAACGTATCTTATTTTTCCGTTTTAAAGCGCGTTTATTTACTTTATATCGAAAATTTAATGCGACGTTACCATACTTATATCGCGAAAAAAGATTTTCTTGCCGGCTTTTACGACGCATTTAAAGCTGCCATAACGTCCGATAATATCAAAGCTAAATTCGCAAAAGTTAAGCTTATTCCGTTTAATCCTAATAACGTCCTTTCCGAATTAAAAATTTTTCCAGCTGTACCTACGCCGACCGTCTCGCCGTTTACTTCCGCCGGTTCTATTCTTTCCCTCCTTACGAAAACCTTTAAAAATATCCAAAAAGCAATAAGGTAAGGACGTTACTTATAAAGAAAAATCAGAAATTATTAGGGCAGCTTGCCGACAAAAATGGTTAAATCGGTTAATCTTTTAACCAAAAGTAACTTATTACTTTTATATAAAGTTACGCTTTTTCGGGAAAAAACCGCCTAATTATGCGAAACGAACCATTTTTTTAATAAACGCTAAAGGATTAAAAATAAACGTCTTTAAAAAGAAGGAATACTTATTATAAAAAAAGGACAAATTTTTTTAGCCAAAAAAGAAAGGGGTGGTAAAAAATCCCAGCTAATAACGGCTAAAGGTAATCGTCGCAAGAAGGTTGAAACGAAAGAACGGAAATATGGCGTTTGCGGTAAGCCCGGACATAATGCGCGCACTTATGAAGAAGCTATAAATACCTCTAGCGAAAAAAAATCCGACTAGTTTAAATTGATTTATGGCGTTATGGTTGCTTTATTTGATTTCGTTCCTGCAAGGTGCCAAAAAGTGTACCGCGAGGTGGTATGTACCGCGAGGTGGTGTGAGACGTTAAGCCATTTATTTAATACTTTAACAAAATCATTATATTATTATCGAACCTAATTAAAAAAGTAAATAAATTGCTTTAAATAATAAAAACGGAAAAAGCTTCTAAGAAAATTAAGAACGGAATTACTAATGAACTAATACTAATTATGTACGATTTAAACCGTCTCGTTTAATTTAAAATTAACGTTTCAGATTACGCTTTAAACGTAATAACCGAATACCGCACTAATTAAAACAACTTACATCTTATCGCTTTTTACTTTTATAAACTGAAATAAACAAAATTAAATTACGGCATCGTTAATAGAAAATTCAGAGCTATCATTAAAACTTTACCAAATTAAAATATATACGGATTATAAAAACCTTATCCGCTTTACTACTATTAAAGAACGAATAAAATAACAATTATGTTACGCCGAAAAACTGACAAAATATAACTTTATTATTATCTATTAAAAAAGATCGGAAAATAGCAAAGTAAACGTACTTAGCCGAAAACTAAACTTAGAAAAGAAAATAATTAAAGTTAACTATTAAATCTTTAATACCACGCTAAAGAAATACTTATAACCATAATAAATAACAACGATTAAAATACTACTCTTTAACTTGTATCAAAAAATGAAAAAATATAATGATAACCTACTTAAAAAGAAATCTTTAAAAGATACCAGGAAGCATTAATACGAAATATATACAAACATCAACTATATAAATACCCAGGGATCCATAAAACCTTAAGACGATTATAACGTATTTAACACTTTTTTAAAAAAGATTAATAATGAAATACGATAATAATACTATATACACAATAAGGTAAAGACTCGATGACATAAACTATACGAAGAATTACAAGTATTATCAGTCGTAAAACGATTATAAAATTTAATCACTTTTAACTTTATTACAAAACTCCTATTATTAAAAGACTTAATTACGGACATATGTTACGATAATATTTTCGTAATCGTTAACCGATTTATTAAATTTTCCTAATTTCTATTATATAATAAAAGTACGGATACGAAAGAATTCTCTTCCATTTATTTAAAATATAGCCTAGAAAGATCCGGATTATTAACAAAAACTATTTTAAATAAAGGAACAATATTTATATTAACATTCTGATTAAGATATTATAGCATAATTAAGCCTAAATTATAAACTATCTAAAGCATTTAAACCTTAAACAAACGAATAGATAAAATAATTAATTAAATAATAAAACCCTACTTATGATGCTATGTTAATTAAAAACAAAACAATTAAGTTTAAAGGTTACTTATTCTATAATTAACTTATGATACCAGTTACTATAAAACTCTTAAAATAATTTTAACAAACGCTAACTTCGGTTTAATACCAAAGGTTTACAAGAACGTATATAAAATAAGACTAGTTGATATTAAAATAATTCTTATATCGGAATAACTTATACAGCTATAGGCAAAAATAAAAACAAAGCTTAAATTCCTATGCGAATAAATTAAAGAATATTATAAGCAAAAAAGATTAAAAGAATTAATATTTTAAAAAGGAAAACTATTTTACCTAACTATTAAAAATATTCAGACCGAACGATTAAACAAAAGACTCGATTTTAAATATATCGGCCTATATAAAATTATTAAGAAAATTTTAAATAATAGTTGAAAATTAAGACTATTACCTAAAATTAAAGTTTATCTAATTTTTCATATATTGTTGCCTGAATTAATAACAAACATTATTAAAGTTAATATAAAATATAAAAAGAGTAAAACAGAATATACTAACATACGAAACGAAAAGAATCTTTAATATACGAAAAAAAGATAAATTTACCGAATAGCTAATTAAATAAAAAGATTGCCCAAACTTTAAAAAGAGCTAAAAGCCCGCTTAGGATTTTATAAACGCCTAACGTGTTTTAAAGAACTTTTATTAATAACGCTGGAACCACTAAAAATAATAATATCCTAGTTTATGTTTCCGCAAAAATTAAAAGGAAACTAGTTAATGCTGTTAATAACAAACCAATTAATCGAACTAACGGGCAGGGCCTGTTATGGCTGCACTATACCACATAACCACCAGGGCAAAAAATCGGTGGAATGATCGCAATTATAATAATCATTCTGATGCGTACAGCTGTATATGAGCTGCTACGGTGGACGAGGCCGTAACAGGGCCAATACCGCTATAAAGGCTTCGGCGTTAGCCTACTTTTACTATTCTTACTTTTTTAATTTTTAACGATTATAACTTTCCGTTATATCAGTTTTCTATTTATAAAACGAAAAAATGCCTTTTATTTACGTAAACGAATTAATCTTATGGTAATTTCGTTTATTTTTCGTTAATAAGGTTACTATAATTTTAAAAAACGTTTTTCGATTAACATTTCTTTCCGTTTTAAATGTTAATTTTTAACGCGAATGTTCTTTATTAGTATGAAAGGGACGCCGGTAGCATTATAAAAATAATCATGTTTAACGCAAACCTTACATTTCGAAACAGGTATTATCATTTTCCATTCGTAACACTTAAAAATATAAAATATATAAAATATTAACGTTACAGACAAGTAGTCTGGATAGACAAGTAGTCTGGATGATTTTTGACATATTCTGACTACCCAACTTCAATCGTCCATTTCTTAGAAACAACAACATGAAACGGCTTACAAAAGAAGCGAGAATGAACTTAGCCATTCAGGCTAAAAAACGAAACCCGAAGCTTAGTTACGCAATACTTAGTTCTATATATAAAGTTGCCCATTCTACTTTGCAAATACGATATACCGGCATACCTTCCCAAAGCAACCATATACCCAAAACGCGAAAATTAACGCCGACCGAAAAGAAATCGATTATTAACCGAATCCTTAACCTAAATACGTAAACGTTTCCTATCCGGCTTTAGTACGTTAAAAATATGGCCAATATATGGCTTGCCCAACGCGTTATAGGACGCATTAAAGTTAAATAGGCGTCGAACTTTATTAAACGATAATAAAAACCTTAAACGCGTTTAAATCGGAAAATCGATTATTAACGGGTTTTATACGAAAATCCAGAAACATTTCGTAAATAGTTCGAGCTTATTCGGGTTACTATCGCAAAATACGGCATCGCAAAAAAGGATATTTATAACTTCGATAAGATTAAATTCTTAATAGGGCTTTTTATAATAACGGGTATAGTAATTATTAATATTAAAACACGTAAGAAACCTAAATAAACGTAATAAAGGAATAAAAAATAGGTTATAATTATCTAAATTATTAATTTTTAAAATTAAGCTTTGCTATTATTTATTATTATAATAAGGAAAAATCGCTTTAAATCTTAATATCGCAATAAGTTATTATTAATCCATTAAAAGGTTATGTTAAGTTATAATAATTAAATAATAAATAAAATAAATTTAGTATTTTGATAAATATATTCGAATACGTACGAAAAGTTCGAAATGTTTTTTTATCCTCGACGGCCATAAAAGTTACCATTCGATGGAATTCGAAAAATATTACGTTAATTACGATATTATTACGTTTTATATAACCGCGTATTTTTTATATTAACTTTAACCTTTTAATGTATTTTATTTTTCTGTTTTAAAACGCGCTTATCCGCGGTATATCGAAAACTTAATAGGACGTTATTATATTTATATTACTAAAAAAGATTTTTTTTCCCGGCTTTTACGATACGTTCGAAGTTACCATAACGTCCGATAATATCAAATCTGGATTTGCAAAAGCTGGTTTTATTTTATTCGATCTTAATAACGTCCTTTCCGAATTCGAAATTCTTTTAATTATACCTACGCCGACCGTTTCCCCGTTAACCTCCGCCGGTTTTATTCTTTTCTTACCCGCGAAAACTCCCAGAAATATCCGTAAAGCAATAAAATAAAGGCGATACTTGCAAAAAGAAAATCAGAAATTACCAGAGTAGCTCGCCGACAAGAATAGTTAAATCGGCTAATTTTTTAACCAAAAGTAACTTATTACTTTTGTACGAAATCGTTTTTTTTCGGGAAAAAACTGCCCAATTACGCAAAACGAACCAGATCTTAAGTAAACGTCGGAAAACCAAAAACAAACGTTTTTAAAAAGAAGGAATACTTATTATATAAAAGGGATAAGCTTTTCTGGCCGAAAAAGAAGGAAGTGGTAAAAAAATGCAGCTAATAACGGCTGAAGGCAGTCGTCGCAAAAGGGTTAAGATAAAGGAACGAAAATATGGCGTCTGCGGCAAGCCCGGGCATAATACGCGTACTTATAAAGAAGCTGTAAATACGTCTAATAATAAAGAATCCGACTAATTAAATTGATTTGATGCGTTGTGGTTACTTAATTTGAGTTTGTTGTTTCGAGGTGCAAAAAAACATCCAGACTACTTGTCCATCCAGACTACTTGTCTGTGACGTTACTTTAAAACTATATTCATTAAAAATAAATAACAGGTTACGACAACGAACGGTAAAAAAGGTAGCCTGAAAATTATTTTTTAATAATACGACCTGATATTTTAAACACATAAAACTTACTAAAAGAAATCTTAAAGGTAAGACTTTAAAAAAGGGGAAGTGGTATTATAACTTAATCAAACTTAGCTTTATAAACGGTCGGGCCAAGAAGCTATAAAACCCCGCCGATCTAAGTCACGTAATAAATATTTAATCAGAATTTATTAAGCACTATTAAGCTAAAACTACTTAATAAATTACCATTAAGCGTAACATTCCGCAAAAACCTACTATAAAAAAAAGCAACTATACTGGAAAATACTATATAAATTCATTCGTTAGCTCTTATAAACTAAATAAATTACCAGCTTGTAATATAACTTGGTTACCCAGATTACCTTTAGCAATCCGATATTACTAGACGTCATTATCGCATACCTCATTACTTAGGTTCCCACGATACTGCTGCTAATATAAATCGTACGACTAGGTTTAATAGTTGGTTAAACTAATAAGCGGTTACATATATTTTATTCCTATATTTTATATTTTACTTATATATCATTTCGGATGTAGAAATCGTAAATTTACACGGTGTTTAAAATTAAAATTAAAATTAATATAGCTTAAAATAATTTATAAAAGATATTTTAAAATCGTTATATTATTAAGTTATTTAAAAATAAGTAATAAGTGTTAGGAAGTGATTAGAATTGTAGCGGGGCGTTAGCAGGTGTACAAAAATAATGTGCAGCTCTTATTAAAAAACTAATATGCGAATAGCCTAACATGCCACACCACCGAACCGGATGCACCACCGAACCGGATGGTTTTTGGCACCTCGCAACAATCAATCCAAATAACTTAACCACAACACATCTAATTAATTCAAATCAACCGTATTCCCTTTTGCTAACCGTATTTATAGCTTTCCAATAAGTGCACGCATTATATCAAAGCTTGTTACGGGCGTCATATTGCCATTCCTTCCTTTTAACCTCCATACGACCGACTACCTTTTAACGCGTCCAGGCCAATATTAACCCCATTTCGAAAGTTCTGAAGCCGACCGACAAGAAAACGATTACCGACCGAATTCCTAACCCATATACGCGAACGTTTTTCGTCCAGCTTTAATACGTGGAAGATATTCGCAAAATCGTGGCATCGGACGGCTATAGGGCTGCGTTGTAAGGCGCGTTACAAGGCTGTGGGGCAAGGCTATAGGGCTTGTTATGGGGCACGTTCCGGGGCGCGTCTCGGGGCGCGTCGTAGGGCGTATCCCGGTATTGCAGGGCTTGTCGGAGCAACAATTCGATTTTACGTAATTAAAGGATTAAAACCAACCTTTAAAACAAGAAAGAAGATTTACTATAATACATAAACAAGTTTTTTGGCCGGCAGAAAAGGTGGTGGCAGAAAAATGCTGTTGGTAGCTGCTGGAAGTGGCGGTCGAAAAACGGTTAGGAGGAAGGAATAGCAATATGGCGTTCGCGACAAGCTTTGATATAATGCGTACACTTGTTGGGAAGCTGTAAATACGGTTAGCGAAAGGGAATACGGTTGATTTGAATTAATTAGATGTGTTGTGGTGGAGTTATTTGGATTGATTGTTGCGAGGTGCCAAAAACCATCCGGTTCGGTGGTGCATCCGGTTCGGTGGTATGGTACGTTAACTCTTCTTATATTTATAACATTCTTTTCTACTTTGTTAAATATTTTAACTTGGGAACCTTCCGACATCGTCGATGGCGACGGTACCGGCCTGGCCCGGGACCCGATCAAGAAAACCTCGTGGGAAATTGTAGGCGTTTCGAAGTTACGAACTAAAGGAAAAAAGGTTAAAATATTACGAAGTGGTTAGTACGAAAGAAAACAGCTAATTAAAACGGCTGAAAATCGAATATTCGTAGAAAAAGGGTTAAAAAAACGAATAAAAAAGAAGTTTGCAATATATATTTATATTTTCCGCGATTCGGTTTTTATGTATGTTTACGTATAAAGGCGGATAGATAAACGGATACGTAAGTTAAGAATTAACCGTATTAAGGTTTCTTATATATTTATACGTATATATAAAGCTTTATAGGATTACCGCTTTTTAGTTGGCTGGTAATTAAGGCCGAAATTTAAATTTAGATACGGTTAAGTAGGGTTAGGTAAATTTAATGGTTTCGGAAATGGAGACGTAACTTTTTAAGAGCGAAAGGAAAAATAAGAGGGTATACGTATATAATGGGGCAGCTTGGCGATATGTTAATTACGACTTTTGTAATGTTTAAAGATTTTACTAATAATTAATGGGGTTGGTGGTTGCTAAGATGTTTGCCTGCTTATCTAGTTGGGTGACGGAAGTGGTTAATGGGGAATAATAGGAAATAGATAGGTTATGTCTTGCCCGTAAATTAATGAACTGGTTTGTCCCCGGACAGGCCAGGATTTCCGCCTTGTAGCTGTCGGTATCCGGAGGTGAATGTCTGAATCCGACCCTGCTCGGGGGGGGGGGTTTTTTTTTTTTTTTGTGTGTGTGTGTGTGAGTGTGTGTGTTATATAACCCCACCATGGACCACGTCGAGACGCCAGACCAGCTCCTTAGGCGGCGAACCTGGTTCTATTAACGTGCGAGAGGAAGTCCCTTCGTTATTCACTCTGCTGCTATTGCTCCCTCGCGAGACTGTCGGGTGTAGGGTGAGGGAGGAACCACCCACCGAAAATTACCCACGGCCCACGGGTACCCCCGGGTAGTGCCAAGGACCCATGGGTCACCCATGGGTCCTTGGCGGAAGTCAGAATTACCCGCGGGTACCCAATAGGTAATGCCAAGGACCCATTAGGTACCCACGACCACCCATCCGCAAAATACGTAAAGTCTGGACTATAATAAAAAAAAAGTAATAAAATAATTCGAAATAATTAAAAGTTGTATATTTAACCTATAATTATTATTAACTAAATAATTAAATATCTTAATTTATAAAATTATAATAGAAAAGATTAAAATAATTAGAAATAATAAAAATTTATATAAATTAACGGACGATTATTATTAACTAAATAATTAAAGACCGTATTTTATAAAGTTAAAAAATAATAATTAAAATAATTTAAAATAATCGTTATATATAAAAAATTAAAAGCATTATTACCACTTACTTTTATAAGCTTATGCTAGCGAAAAAAGAAAAATATTATTTACGTTGCGGCTAATAGGCTAATGCTTTAATAGCCTTTAACTCGGACTGTTCCTGGTTCTTTTTACGGAATGCCTTTACCCGTACGAAGCCTAAGGCTTACGTTATTAAATACGGCAAAATAGCTTTAACGTAAGTACGCCTAATAACGTTAAACGTTTTTAAAAGGCCTCATTTAATAGGTTTTTAAAAATCTTTCTTACGCCCTTAATTAATATCTTAACTTTAAAACTCAACTAATTTTTATTATTTTTACATATTTGCGATTATTTTTGTTGAAGCCCTTGAACATAATTAAACCCTTATCTTATAATTTCGCATAATATGCCTATAATAAAAGGCGGATTCGAATGTTACGCGCGAATTTTAAAAATAGGGCCTCGGGATTCTACGTCGAAATAACGTATAATATATTTTCCTTTAGTTTTATCGCGCCAGGTTATAAAGCCGATAACCTTTCGTAACAAAATACCGTAAAATCCTTAATAAACCGGACATTCGTTAATACGTATTCTGAAAATTTATTAAATTATTTTAAGATTATTTGCAAATACTTTATCAAAGATAGACTTAATTATAACGTTAAGCTTTAATATTACTAAGCGGGAAAGCCTTTTTTTCCAGTTTCGAATTTACCTAAATCGAAAACCGCGGCAACTTTTTAAAAAGTTTATTTTCTTTTTTTATATTATTAAATCAGGTATTTTTTTTCCAAGTGGAGATATCGTAAAATTTATAATATGCCAAGTAATATAAAAGAAGGCCTTTATCTGAAGTAAAAGATACTTTTAGGAATTATGGAAAATTATGCCTAAGGTTAAAATAGTTTCGTAAATAAAATTTTATAAGCTTAAATAACTTTCGGGAATTATTTTTATATTAATATAACTTAAAATACAAATCGTTTACGATATTATATCATCTTAACTGTTAGGCATTAAATAACTTGAAATTACGTCAAAAGTATTAAATAATAAAATAATTATGAAATAATTTAAACTTATAAAATGGAATATAAAGGTAATTTTATTAATATTCTTAGGCTTAATATTAACCTTTAAATTATTTTTAATTATACTAATGTTATTTGTTTAAAGGGGTTAAGATATAAAATTTTAAACTTATATTAAAAAGTCCGAAATACGGTTTGTAATAGATATAATAACTTTTAAATAACGTGGAAATAAAAATTTGCTATTATTTTGTATACGAATATTTGGTAAGGTAATACCGTCTTAAACCGATAATAAGTATTAAAAATAACGTCTCACACCACCTCGCGGTACATACCACCTCGCGGTACACTTTTTCCAACGTTTTAATTATTTAACTTTAATTATTTATTTTTTAATAACTATAATAAAAAACAACTTACCAAAAAAGCGAGAATAAACCTAGCCGTTTAAGCTAAAAAGAGAAATCCGAAACTTAATTATAAAAAGCTTAATTTTATTTATAACGTTCCATTTATTACCTTAAGGTCGCGGATTAACGACAAACGCGTCCGAACCGATATTATTCCCAGTTTGCGAAATTTAACTCCGACCGAAAAGAAATCTATTATCGACCTAATCCTTAACTTAAATACGCGAAAGTTTTTTATCCGGCTTTAATACGTTAAAAATACGGCGAATTTATTACTTGCTTAACGTATTACGAAACGCGGTAAAGTTAATTAGGCGTCGAAATTTATATAATGGCAAAATAAATTTAAAACGCGTTTAAATCGAAAAGTTAATTATTAAAAGATATTATATAAAAATCCAGAAATATTTCGTAAATAATTTAAGTTTATTCGGATTATAATCGTAAAATATGGTATTATAAAAAAATATTTATAACTTTAACGAAACGGGTTTTTTAATGAAACTTTTAATAATTTACGGTATAATAATTATAAGTACCGAAAAACGTAAAAAGTTTAAATAAACGTAATAAAATAATCGGAAATAAATTATAATTATATAAGTTATTAATTCGCAAAATTAAATTATATTATTATTTAATATTTTGGCGGGAAAAACTTACTTTAATTTTTGATATTATAATAACTTATTATTAACCGATTAAAAGGTTAATATTAATTATAATAACTGGATAATAAACGAATTAAGTTTAAAATAAATTTAATATTTCGATAAATATATTCGGACGTATACGAAAGGAACGAAACGCCTTTTTATCCTTAACGGTTACGAAACCCATTATTTAATAAAATTCGAAAATTATTAAGCGAATAATAATATTATTACTTTTTGTATACCTTTTTATTCCTTTTATCGGTTTTAACCTTTTACCGTATTTTGTTTTTCCGTTTTAAAACGTGCTTATTTATTTTATATCGAAAATTTAATACGACGTTATTATATTTATATCGCAAAAAAAAATTTCCTTACCGGCTTTTACGATACGTTTAAAGTTACCATAACGTCCGATAATATCAAAGCTGGATTCGTAAAAGTTAAATTTGTTTTATTTAATCTTAATAACGTCCTTTTCGAATTAGAAATTTTTGTAGCTATATTTATGCCAACCGTTTTGCCGTTTACTTCCGCCGGTTTTATTTTTTCCCTTTTTACGAAAACTTTTAAAAATATTTAAAAAGTAATAAAATAAGAACGTTATTTGCAAAAAATAATTAAAAGTTATTAGGGCAACTCGCCGACAAAAATGGTTAAATCGGTTAATCTTTTAACTAAAAGTAACTTATTATTTTTGCATAAAGTTACGTTTTTTTGGAAAAAAACCGTTTAATTACGTAAAACGAATTATTTTTTTAATAAACCGCAAAAAACCAAAAATAAACGTCTTTAAAAAAAAGGAATACTTATTATATAAAAAGGATAAGTTTTTTTGTCCAAAAAAAAAAGGGTGGTAAAAAATTACAGCTAATAGCGGCTGAAGGTAATCGTCGTAAAAGGGTTAAAACGAAAGAACGGAAATATGGCGTTTGCGGCAAGCCCGGATATGATGCGCGTATTTGTAAAGAAGCTATAAATACCTTTAGCGAAGAAGAATCCGACGAGTTTAAATTGACTTATGGCGTTATAGTTGCTTTATTTAATTTCGTTCCTACGAGGTGCCAAAAAGTGTACCGCGAGGTAGTATGTACCGCGAGGTGGTATGAGACGTTATTAACGAAATAATTAAAAAGTAATTAAGTTATAACGTACCTATCGAAGTATTTTAAGAAGTTTCTTAATCTAAAGTACCATAGGGCTTTTTAATAATTAAGTTACTAGATTATTTAGGTAATTAATTATAAACTTATAGCGAATATTATCAATAATATTATTATCATAGTAAAATGCTTTAACCATTTTATTATTTGGGTTAATATATATCTAATCGCCATTATTCTATATAACAAAGGAATTTTTGGTTTCAGTTTATTTTGTTGCAACCTATTTAGGATATTTTTATTTCTCTCCGTTATTAATTATTAGTAAAAAATTGAAATAATCGTAAGATAATAATACTTATTAATATATATTAACTTCCTATATAATAATAATACTTTAAGTCGTTTGTCTTTCGGGAACTATTTATGAATTTAAACGCTTTTAACTTTTTAATTTACGCTTGATCTGCTCCTTTAGGTTATAAAGAGCTTTTTCGATATTATTTTATTTTACCGAGATATTAACTTTTTGCGCCCGAACCTTTTTTGTATAGGGATTTTAAGATAGTAAATCGTCCCACTTCCGACCTTTAAGTAAAAGGGGTATTGTAATAATGAAAGAAAAAAGAACTACCGAACGTAATTAGTTTAGGATTGTTTTAAAATTTAGCCGGTTATTATTAAAAACAAGGTTTTATAATCAGGTAAAGCAGTAGGATTTAATTAGCCAGAAAGTAAAAGGAATAAGATAACTAAATAAAAGGTAAGGTGGAAAATTTTAACTAAATAGAATTTTTTGGTAGGATATTAATGATTTATGCGTTTATCGATAAGAAATTTGTATTAATTAAAATAAAGTAAGGATTTGCGGAGTTATATATAGTAATTACCTAGCTCCTTTTTGATATAATAATAATTAAGTGTTAATTAAAATAATCGATAAAATATACATTATTTTTTCGATCTTTTAGGGCGGGTTTAATCGCTGGTTTAGATATTATTATATTTTAATAGGACCAGATTTTTCGAATAATATAAATATCTTTTATTTAAAGCGTTTTCCGCTTATTATAAATGGGATAAAAATTGTTACTTTAAAATAAAATAATTACAAAATTTTCTATAATTTCTTGTAACGTTTTTAAAGCAGATGTACGTATCCGTATAAATTAGTATAATGCATTTATAAGTATTTCGCGAATTACCCGTTAAAATGGCGTTTTCTTAAAAGTTAACCGCGTATCTTTTTAGTACTTACGAATTTCCCGAAATGTATTAATTGGTACATATTATTAATAAAATAATCTTAAAATAATTAACTATAAATTTATTACCAGGTTTCCGTTTATAATAACGACCCTTAATCGTAAATGCTTGAGGTTTAAGTTTTATTAACTGGCTTAACGATTTCTTTATAAAATTAATAATAAAGTTAGTTAATAATACTGGCGCGTTTTATACTAGGCGTCGAATAGGGTTGGATCCAGTAAATTTAGGTAATTAAGTAAGTTTAAAAACAGAATTATTCGTATTTTGGTTAGGTTTACTTTAATTATCGTTAATTCGTAAAGTATTTAAAGTATTACTTAAAACAGGCGACTTTACGACTATGCTGTTTCGATGGTATTAGGTCCGACCTGGAATGAACGAAACAAACGGTGCTATAATAAAATTTTTGATAAGAGAAAAGGAAGAAAAGGTACGTAACGTTTAAAAAAATGATTTATAACTTTAAGCTCTTATATCGCCAGTTATCGACGTAATATTAATAATTTTCTATTTAATTATTTGCATTATCCGGTTATTGCGCAAAGTTCTTATTTTAGTTTTAATTTAAATTATTACTGGATACCGGAAATATGCTATAATCTTTAGAAAGTTTTATGTTTAATATTAATAATTTTAAAAACCACAAATCGTTATATTAAACGTTTTTATAAAATAATAACCTAAATTAGGAAAGTGATTAAAATGACTATTTTTCTAATAATTAAATCGATAACGAAGAATAAAACGAAAATAATCCGCCAAAACATAAAGGTAATTAAACTCAGGTAACGATTAAAAATTTAGTTAAAAATAACAAAGCCGAAAGTTTAACTTAAAACTTAATTAGTTATAATCCAGTTAATATTTACTTAACGAATAACGTAATTTACCAAACCTACCTAACTTATTTAACTAACTTAACCTCCCCAATTAAAAAAGCCGCTTTATAACGTTAAATAATTCGAACCGATCTTAATTTAAGATACGACTAAAAGATAAATTTTCCCTCCTTAACCCAGAATATTACGAATATCGGAAACGGTATTACGATGATTAGCTAAATTAGTTTTAAAAATGATTCTGTTTTTAAAAAAACGTTAATAATAAAAATAACGAATATTTATTTAAAAGATTTATATATATATTTAACGAAACATACCGTAATTCGAAATATTGGAAGGATTTTATACAGGTTTGTTATCGGATAATTAAGCTATTTAAAATTAAGTGTCGGTAATATGGATACTATTTAGCAAATTTTGCTTTTCCTAAAAAAAAAGAATACAAGTTTTATAAAAAACTATTTACGGAATAACGGTTACCGTAAGAAAATGAACTAAACGGAATTTGTTACTAATAATTAAGTTTCTGATATTATTACGATATGTTTATATTTTTTGAAATAATCTTAAAATAATTAATATTAAAATCCTTCATTGGTAATATTTTATTAACCTTATTTTATTATTAATATTTATTTTTAAAATAATCCTAAGATAGTCCTTATTTATTTTAATAATGGTCTAACTTTACTTTAATTACTTAATTTTAATTAAATCTTTTTAATTAATTATTTGATATTGTAACATTTACTTATTGAAAACCTTTTAAATAAGTATTTCCAAACCATAATATTATTCCACGGCAATAACTTTAAACTATCCGGAATAAGAATATTCGCGAAGTAAGTACGGACGTATGTTAATATAATTATTAAGCGTAAATTTAAGAATATTCTCTTAAAGTCTTCTATATCGGTTAGTTTTAATATCTGGATTACGCCTCATTTAGCATTTTTATTTTAAAAAGTTATTATTTATCAAATTAACCGGAAATGGAAAAAGCGTTATCTTTTATTTAATATCTAACCTTATAATATTAAATTAAATAAATTTAATGGCGACAAATTGCTTAACCGGTTAAAGGAGCTAGGAATCGCCGACCGATTTCGTATCCTTACTGCAGATAATGGTCCTGGCGTTAAACAAATTACCAGATAAAGATAGCTTTATCGAAAATTAAAGGACAGGTTCTGATAGGCTAACGAAATTCGACATTACGTATATATATCGCATACTTTACAAAAAATATTTAATAACTTTTCTAAAGTATACGGTACAAGGTTACCGAATAAAATAAAAAAGGCTTTAAACGAATAAAATAAAGAAGTAAAAAGCTGGCTAAAGTAAGGTGAAAACCTTGTTAACCCGCATAAAAAATATATAATTATATTAGTAGGTATTTTTTAAAATAATTATAAAATAATCGTTTAATTTTCATAATTACGCGTATTTACCGTTTGAATTTACTGCGGCTTTAATAATGACAAAACCTTTTTACAACTTTAATAAAATATTTTTATAAACAAATCTTTAAATAATAAAAAGGTATTACAGATAGTCCGTTACGTATATAGCCGTTAAAGCTTTATAACGGTTTTCTTATTACGGGTTATAAAATTATACCTTATAATTCGGAGGTTTATATAGGAATATCCGTTATTATAAGAAGCAGGTTATACGTTTCCCTTTAACGGTATTAAATTCGTTCGTTATTTAATTAATATCTCCAAATACTTTATCCGGATAACGCATTATTTCGGTTTATTTCGGAAAACCCATATTTTTTAAATGGTCGGCGGGTATAAGGTTGTGCTTAAGCACTTAAGTAATTACGAGGAACATATTGTTAAAACTTATTAAAGGTATTACTTAAACGAAAAACCGGAAAATAATAAGGAAGTAGAAAACGGGAAAAAATTACCATTATCGGATTTTATTAATAGATTATCGATATAGTTACGACTATTACGAAAAGGCGTTAAGTTAATTATTTCAAAAACTTTTAAATATATTAACAAATTATTTACCGATAATCGCGTATTAATTTACCTTTTTGTCTTATTTTATCTATTATTAAATTGTACGGTTATTATCTGAACGATTAACATAAATATATCCAGTTAAGATTATTTAACGATACGCTTTATAATAAAATTATTAAATACTTCAAGTCAACTTATGGGAGATATTAGGCAAAATATAATTAATAAGGTACATAATCCGTTAAACGTATTTTTATTTCGAATTACGCAAATTTTACAAAATTCTTCATATTTAATTTAAATCGTAAAAACGGGCTCCGGTATACCTTATTAACGATCACCCTTAAAAGGATATTATAAACGATGATTTTTAATATAAATGTAAATAATTTAATTTAGGTTTTAAGGATTATTTCTTAATTATTTTATTTAAGTATCGGCTTTAACGAAACCGTTTGGAAATTACAATAACGGATTAATAATATATTCCCCGGTTTCGCTTATTTAATACGTAATTTACTATATATTTAATATTCCTTCGGATTAATAAAACGTACTTAAAGTTTTGTTCGGTTAAAGTATTATTTTAATCGATAATTCATGTTACCGTAATAATTTAAATTAATTCTAATAATATCGTTTTATATCCGAATCCAGGTACTTAATTTAGATCATGAAATAATATACGATAATAACGATTTAGCTTATATAGGGAAGCGGTTCGAAAAACGTAAAAGAAAAATGCAAGAAATATTTTAAACTCCGTTTATCGAAAACGTAAAGAAATTACCGGATTAATATAACTTATTACCAGATAGATTTTATGGGATATTAAATAACGATTTAAAAAATCCAAATAAATTCGAAATTAATAAAGGTAAAAACCAGGCCACACGGAAATCTCCTTATATTGGTTAGATTATTAACGTAAGCGGATTTTACTACGCAAATATAATTATATCTAAATATAATATTTATAAAAAAAGAACAATGTTAATAAACGTTAATTAAAAGGGTACCGTTAAAAGATAAGCGAATAAAACCTTAAACGGTTAAACTTTAACCATACTGTAAAATCGGCCATTTTCCCAGGATAATTTAAATTTATCGTCATAATCCCCGCAAATCAGGTCTATAATTACTAAATTAGGGCGATAAGCAACATAATAAGTACGCTCGTAATTTCGAAAAATAAATTAAATTGGTTTTTTCTTTAAAGTGTTTCCTTATTATTTATTTTTTAGATTTATATTAATACTAGGAAAATGTTCATACTTTATTTATAACATAACTAATCCGTTATTTAAAAATACAATAATTATTTTTTCCGAATTAGTTTAAATAAGGCCGTCCTAGTAATACGTTTTCGTCGTTCAATATTACTTATATATTAAACTTTTTAAAAAAAAACTTTATTAATATTTCCACCTGATTAAAAAATCGCCGATTATCCACCTTCTATTATACCGCTACCATAATTACCACCTTACGCCATTATATTCCCAAACCTAATTACAATAATAAGATTCATTAAAATAATGATAAAATAATTATACGTTAATGCTTTAATAAATATTAAGGCGTTAAAATAACGCGCCGTAAATAAACGACCTATTAGAAAATCGTTTTAATACCAAAGAAAGGTATCATTAGAAGGTAACCTGCACGCGTTATAAACATGGTACCCGGAACTTTAACTTTTATTAAAACGCCAAAAAAACGCGTTAAACTTAGTAATAAGTTTATATTATAAAATAATTCTAAAATAAAAAGTTAATCTACATAACTTTGGTTTTACGTCAGATGCGGTGTTATTAACCCTTTTAAAAATTTACTATTAAAAAAGGCGCCCTATTAACGATTAGTACGAAAAGTTACGCAGGGATTTAAAACCAACTTACGATTCCAAGTTTCCGCTTTAAGCCTTACACAAAAAGCGGCAAAAGTTATATTTATTAAATTATTCGAAGGTAAATTTAATATATAAAATAAATGTAAAATAATTTAATTTATTTAATAACTAATTTATGCGCTATTTACGCCAAAGAAGTAATTATTTAAGGCAAGGATATGCACTTAATAAAAAACCTTTTAAACCATTATTAAAACTTAGCAAAACCCTGGATAAAAGATACTGCTCCTAGTAAGAAACCTGGTACTGAATTAAGCAAACGGTATAACGCGTCTATTAAACGTAAGAAAAATAATAACGGAAATAATAACGATAACGGAAATAATTGTAATAAAGATAACAATTCGTAAGTTTTAAAGTATAAAGGTATCCGGAATTAAAGTTATTTTAAAGAGCAACCGGCGTTATTAAGTTTCAAGATATTGAAAGAACTTTAACGGAAGTTTAATTATAAAAGTATTAATTTTACTACATTTATTAAATTACTTTATATTATTTTATTAATTTACTTATATTTAAATTAATTAAATAATAATTACCAGTTAATTCCTTTTAAAGTTTAGTGTTAGTTCTTATATTATATTATATACTTACTTTTTTATTAATAAAATAATACAAATTGATAAAAAGATTAATTTTTCGCTTTTATAAAAACGGTTTAAATTATATTATATATTTACTTAAATCTATATATGGACTTATCGATTACTTACCGGATCTGCTAAAGATTGATTGGGTACCTAATAGGTCCTTGGCATTACCCGCGAGTACCCGCCAATTTCGATGGGTAGTCGATGGGTACCCATTCCCTCACCCTAGTCGGGTGTGCTACGCCGTTTATGCTTCGTACAGAAGAAAAAAAAACGGAAATAAAGGTGGCTCGGAGTTTTGCGGGGTCGACGCGCCGGCATTAACCTCGCGCTGTTCTAGCCCACTGAGAGAAGGACGGCCGCCCGTGCTGATAAAACAAACATCGTAGGGCTACCCGAATTTCCTCGTTACCCGAATACATAAGTATTTATCCGTTTTGAACATAATATATCCTGCGAAAAAGATATTAACGAACGCTTTCCGTATCGACGCCACGAAAATCGAAAATAAATCGCAATTAGGTTAAGTATTTATGCAAAATCGGAAAGGAAAAATTTATTATAATAATTTACTACCTACCAACCTACCCGTTACGTATAAGCTAATTAAGGCTCCTTATTTAAGTTATACGTTATTAATAAAATCCGTATTATGGCCCGGTAATTATCGGGTTAAGATATAAACTTTCCGAGATAACGTAAGTAACGACGGAAAAGTTTAAAGTTAGCTCGAATCGGTAATTATTAATTTTCCCGTTTTATTGTCGATATTTAAAGTAAAGCCATAATATATTTAGGTATTTATTATATAAGTTTCGTTCTATTATAAAGCCTTAAATCCGACGAAGTTATAAAATTCGGTATTTCTTAAATTACTCATAAGAATATTTAAAAAGTATTAAAAATTATAAAATATCTTTATTATTTAATTAAGTTAAAATTTTAAATATAAATAATTTATTAATATAACGTAAATAAAGGAATAAATGTTTACATATTCTTTTATTTCCCGGTATGCATTAATAATAATATGTAAACCCGGTAAACGACCAAAATCCTAATTTTTATATATTGGTTTATATGCGGAATATATTTATAATAAATTTTAACAAAATATAACTTTAGATTATACTTAAAAAGCACATAATTTAAAGTTGAAAGCTTTTAACGGATATCCTTTTTTTCTTATTTTATTAACGTTACCGAAAAAGATTACCAATTCGTTTAACCTTTTAAGTAGGTAGCGCTTATAAAACGTAAGACTATATGCTGGGAAATGGCAAATATGGCGTCGAGAAAGTCAACCCGCCAACCTTATTAATACCGGCAGGATTTGCTTTTAAAACGTACAAATTATTCCCGCAAAAGGTAAATATAATTATAACATATATTTAAACGTAACGTACCACACAAGCGAAGCGAATGCACAAGCAAAGCGAATGGATTTTAGCACGTTTTAACCACGCAACTTCAATTGTTCATTTTTTAATACTAATAATATGGAACGCTTTACAAAAACAGCGAGAATGAACCTAGCCGTTCAGGCCAAGAAACGAATGCCGAAACTTAGTTATGCGATACTTAGTTTACATATAAAGTTTCCCAAATTACATTGTATGAACGATATAACGGTAAACGCGCCCGAGCCGATATTATTCCCAATTCGCGGAAATTGACGCCGACCGAAGAGAGATTTATTGTCGAACGAATTCTTGACTTAGATACGTAAGCGTTTCCTGTCCGGCTTTAATATGTTGAAGATATGGCGAAGTTACTGCTGGCTTAGCGCGTTGCGATACGCGTCGGAATTAACTGGGCGTCGAATTTTGTTAGACGGCAAAAAAAGCTTTAGACGCGTTTAAATCGAAAAATCGATTATTAAAGGGTATTATGCGAAAGCTTAAAAATGTTTCGTAAATAGTTTAAGCTTGTTCGGGTTATAATCGCAAAATACGGTATCGTAAAAGAAAATATTTACAACTTCGATAAGACAGGCTTTTTAATAAGGCTTTTTATGGCATCGGGTATGGTAATTATAAATATTAAAAAACGTAAAAGATTTAGATAAATTTAATAAAATAATCGGCAATAAGTAATAGTTATATAAGCTATTAATTCGTAAAGTTAAGCTTTATCGTTATTTATTATTATGGCGGGGAAAAATTACCTTAATTCTTAGTATCGTAAATATTAATTATTCTCCGATTAAAAGTACGGTATAAGTTATAATGGTTGGATAATAAACGAATTAAATTTAAAATGGATTTAATACTTTAATAAGTAAATATAAATACGTACGAAAAAAACCAAATGTTTCCTTATTTTTAACGGTTACGAAAGTTATTATTCCATTAAATTCGAAAAATATTACGCGAATAACGATATTATTACTTTTTATATGCCCGCGTATTTTTTTTTTAAGTTTAACTTTTTGACGTATTCTGCTTTTTTGTTTTAGAGCGCGTTTATTCGTTATATATCGAAAATTTGATGCGAGGTTATTATACCTATATCGTAAAAGAAGATTTTCTTTTTCGGTTTTTACGACGCGTTTAAAATTACCATAACGTCCGATAATATCAAATCCGGCTTTAAAAAAGCTGGATTTGTTTTATTCGATTTTAATAACGTTTTATTCGATATAGAAATTTCTTTAGTTATACTTATACCGACCGTTTTTTTGCTTATTTTTGCTCGTTTTATTTTTCCGTTCGTAAAAACCCTTAAAAATATCCGTAAAGTAATAAAATAAGGACGTTATTTATAAAAAAGATTAAAAGTTATTAAGATAATTTACTAATAAGAATAATTAAGTTAATTAATTTTATAATAAAAGGTTATATATTACTTTTACATAAAACCGCTTTTTTTCGAGAAAAAAACGTTCAATTACGCGAAACGAACCATATCTTAAGCAAACGTCGGAAGATTAAAAATAAACGTTTTTAAAAAAGAGGAACATTTATTATACAAAAAGGATAAACTTTTTTGGCCGAGAAGAAAGGTGGTGGCGAAAAATCGTAGCTAATAACGGCTGGGGGTGGTCGTTGTAAGAGGGTTGAGACGAAAGAACGGAAATGTGGCGTTTGCGGCAAGCCCGGATATAATGCGCGTATTTGTAAAGAAGTTATAAACACGTCTAGCGATAAAGAATCCGATTAATTTAAATCAATTGGATATGTTGTAGTTGAGTTATTTAAATTGGTTATTGCGAGGTACCTAATAACCATTCGTCTCGCTTGTGCATTCGCTTCGCTTGTGTGGTACGTTAAGCATATTTAAATATTAATTTAAATAATTAAGGTATTTTTTAAAAATAATTATTTAAAACTTAATTAAATAAATCCGTAAACCCGAACGGCTTTAACGTAATAAGTTTAGTCGTCGAAAATTCTCGTATATACGTAATAAAGTTCTGGATTCGGAAAATTCTTACCGACGATACACCTTTCGTTTAGGTTATATAACTTAGCTTTAAAAAAGTTTATGTAAACGAGGACGACGAACTTTTTTACTTACGTATGGCTGCTATATGGCTAAGCCGCGCGGGGGACCCGATTACGGAACATAATCGGTTTAAAAAGATAAGTGGCGGTGCCGCCTGCCAAAGTTATAGCTTTAGGCCCCGGTATTAAGGGATTAAGAAGTTCGGGTAATACCCTTAAATATTTTAAAAGCAAACGTTTAAGATTAAGGTCGTTTCCGGGAAAGGTAGGAGCCATATATATTATGCTGCAACGCGAATAAGATACTTTTATAAATAAGACGCCAGCCGTAATAAGTTAGCATACTTTATACAAGATAGGTCTCTTAAAGTGGCAGATATCCGAAAAGCCTATAGGGAATGAATCGACGGAAACTTTCCTTCTTGTTAGGGCGAAGAGAGTTGATCGTGCTCCAGATTCTGTTATAGTTGATGGACCTTGGCGAACTATTTTCTCTGTCACAGATTTCTTGGAATTTTGGACTTTTCACCAAAAAGGCTTTTGTTTCGGGGGGGGGGATTGCCCTCTGGGAATACAGTGCGTCAAGGGATAATGAATAGAAGATGTACTAGATGTTACGAATGAACACCTTACCAGCCTGTAAGCACGGTCGGGACAAGCTTCGGGTTTTCCGATAGTCCAGAAGGTTACGTGACATAGATCCGGATGGTACTCTATAAGGCCGAAGTTTCCAACCGCCGACCTCGGGAAGTATCAATCTAGGTCCGATCTCTAAGGCCGAGGTGCGCAAGGGGCCAGGCGGCAACGCTAAGTATGCAGGCCGAAGTATGCACATCTGTTCCCAATGAAGTGCCAACTGTCAATCCTCTTTGGCTCTCTAATCATGGATTCTCTGCCCCTCCATCATTCTGCCACTTTAGTAATTATATCGCCATGAGTTGTAACTAAATTAGTTATTCAACGATTAAATACTTATGTATATCATAAATAAACTTATTAGAACTTTACCCAATATTTATATTCCGTATAAGATTTAGGAACTTGTAAAATTATTTATTTATAATGGCCTTTTTAGGTTTTCCTCCGAACGACCACCTTGTTAATATCGACATTTACTTATTAGCCCTTTATACGTACGGCTCAGAACCCAGCAGCTTTAAAAAACCCGTCGTACTATTTATCTTAGGCGTAATAAGCGATACTTTTAACTGGCGCGTCGTCGTACGGCTGCTTCCCCCGTTACGAAGTTACACATACGACCGTTCCGGTTACCGTAACTTGGAATCGTTACCGTTGGTTCCGTCGGCCGAGAATGTCGTTTTGGAGCTTTCCTTCCTGATCGAAAAGGCTTTTATCCCGAACTTTTTGATCGTCGTGGGCCACTTTTAAGCCGGCGTGCTTATATACGAATTTATCGCCCTTAAGGGAGCTGGCCAGATCGTTAGTTTGGTGCTTATTAACGCCAATTACGAAACGGCGCCGCTGGTAATGGACGTAAATGATCCGATTCTTTAAATAGTTGCTGCCGGTATTAAGCTATATTTTGCCTGGGGCGTTAAGGCGGAACATAAGTTGATGTAGGAAAAATAAAACGTTTTTAGGGTTATAAAAACGATTAACAAGTTTAAGCTAATTAAATAAAAAAAAGGAGTTAAAGTATTAGAGGCAAAGTTTCGAAACGTTACGTAAAAAAAGATAAGTAAAAAGTAGCTTTTACTTAGGGATAAATTAATTTATATAATTAGGGATACGCGAAGCAGGGATTAAAACGGGCTATGTAAGGCGGGTGTTACGAAAGGGAATAAAATCGAAAAGTAAAGAAACTATAATAAAAAGTTAATTAAGGCGGTCGATAAAAAGAATAAGTGTTTCCAAAAGGAATTCCTAAAAGTTTTTACTAAAAGCGAGCTTATCTTTATAACCGAAAATGGACACTTTATCCAGATAACTTAATCGGATATTATTGTCGGTAAAGTAAAATGGGTCCTAGATAACTTGCCGACATTTTCTTAGTTGCCATACATGAATACCATGTATGTGCATAATCCAAAAAAAGCCTGCAACTCTAATTTTTCACAAGTTTATAAGGCCAGAGAATCAGAATATAGTAAAATGCAGTTCGGTTAACTTAAAAATCGCGTATTTATAGGAAATCAACATTATCATCAGCAAACCGTTCGTGTCTATCAATATTAGCAATCTCTACTTTTCTTAATTAAATATTACTAGGTTTTCTTAGCAGATTCGGACTAATAATATTTAATTATTATAACGTCCCACACCAGCTCCTCGGCCATACCAGCTCGTCGGCCGGTTTTTAACACCCCCAAACAACGAATCCAAATAACTCAACTGCAACATATCGCATTGATTTAAACTAATCGGATTCGTCTTCGCTAGACGTATCTACAACTTCCTTATAAGTACGCGTATTATGTCCGGGCTTGCCGCAAACGTTACACTTCCGTTCCTTCGTTTCAACCCTTTTGCAACGATTACCTGCAGCCGCTTTTAGCTGCATTTCTTTACCACCCCCTTCCTTCTCGGCTAAAAGAGTTTATCGTTTTTATATAGTAAGTATTCTTCCTTCTTAAACGTTTGTTTTTGGTTTTCCGACGTTTGCTTAAAATATCGTTCGTTTCGCGTAATTGGACGCTTTTTTCCCGAAAAAAAGCGGCTTTATATAAAAGTAACATATAACCTTTTATTATAAAACTAACCGATTTAATTATTCTTATTAACGAATTACCTTAATAATTTTTAAACCTTTTTTGCAAATAACGTTTTTATTTTATTATTTTACGGATATTTTTAAGGGTTTTCGCGGGCGGGAAAATAGAATCAATAGAAATAAGCCAGGAAACGGTCGGTATAAGCATAACTGGAAGAATTTCCAAGTCGGATAAAACGTTATTAAGATTAAATGGAACAAGTCCAACTTTTTAAAAGCCGGATTTAATAATATCGGACGTTATAGCAGCTTTAAACGTGTCGTAAAAGCCGAAAAGGAAATCTTTTTTCGCGATATGGATATAATAACGTCGTATTAAATTCTCGATATATAGTGAATAAACGCGCTTTAAAATAAAGAAATAAGATACGTTAAAAGGTTAAAGCCGATAGGAGGAATAGGTAGGTATGTAAAGCGTAATAATACCGTAATGTACATAATATTTTTCGAATTTAATTAAATAATGACTTTTGTAACCGTCGAAGAGAAAGAAACGTTTCGATCCTTTCGTAGGTATTCGTATATATTTGTCGAAATATTATATCCATTTTAAACTTAATCCGTTTATTATCTAATTATTATAATTTATACCGAACTTTTATTGGGATAGTAATTAATATTTTCGATATTAGAAATTAAGGTAATTTTTTCCGGCTATAATAATAAATAATAACAAAACTTAACCTTGCAAATAAATAACTTATATAATTAGTACTTATTTCCGATTATTTCTTTACGCCTATTTAAGTTTTCCACATTTTTTAGCATTTATAATTACCATGCCGGATACCATAAAAAGCCTTATTAAAAAGCACATTTCGTCGAAGTAATAAATATCCTTTTTTGCGATACCGTATTTTGCGATTGTAACCCGAATAAGCTTAAACCATTTACGAAACATTTCTAGGTTTTTGCATAATACCCTTTAATAATCGACTTTTTGATATAAACGGGTTTTAAATTTGTTTTGCCGTCGTACAAATTTCGACGCCTAGTTAACCCTAACGCGGTCTGTAACGCGCTAGGTAAGTAGCAAATTTGCCATATCTTCAACATGTTAAAGCCGGATAGGAAACGCTCGCGCATCTAGGTTAAGGGTAGGGTCGATAATCGAATTCTCTTCGGTTGGAGTCAATTTCCGCAAATCGGGGATAATATCGGTTCGGGCGCGTTTACCGTTACATTGATCCTTTAATGTAAATTAGGGAATGCCATAAATAAAACTAATTTTTGATAACTAAGTTTCGGATCATTCTTTTTAGCCCAAATAGCTAAGTTCATTTTAGACGCTTTTATAAGACGTTCCATATTATTGGTGTTAAAAAATAAATCATTAAAGTTGAAAGGTTAAAAGGTTCAGAAACTAGCCGACGAGCTGGTATGGCCGAGGAGCTGGTGTGGGACGTTACTGAATTTCTCCTATTTTAACTTTAATATCTTTTAAGTAATTAAAACGGTTAATTAATAACGTATAAACTGGGTTAATAGCCTTACTTTAACCCGAAGCCGTTTTGTTGTTATACATTTTAATAACGGTATAAATTAAGATGTTCGTAATTATCGCTTTACGATTTTGTCATAATACTTACTGTTTTTTATAATTAGAAATTATAGTAATAATATAAAAAATGCGCCGCCGTTAACGTGTGATAGCTAAGGGGTTTAACTAATTAGTAAACCTAAGTCGTACGGTTTATGTTAACAGTAATGTCGTGGGAAACTAAGTAATGAGGAGTATAATAGTTACGTCTGATAATAGCAGATTGTCGAAAGGTAATCTGAGTAACCAAGTTATATTATAAGCTAATAATTTATCTAAATTATAAAGGATAACGAACGTATATATCCTTACCTTAGCTTTAGGTATTTAAGCGGCTTAAACCCTTTTATTAATTATATCCCCTTAAGTCCTTTTAAGTTCCTTTATAGTTTGACTAACTTAAAGCTGTTAGATTAATAAAGGCTTTTAAGGCCTTTAAGTTAATTACGTAACTTTTAGACGTAGGTCGGAGTTAACCTTTTGGAGGTTCGATTATTTGTATTACAGTTAAAACCGTTAAGTCATAATACGATTTCTCCCTTCCAAAATCTTTACTCTTAAAGATTAATTATTTATTTGTTAATCTTAATAAGTAACTTTCCCTTTTTCATACTTATTATGTCGGGTCGTATTAAAAAACGTCGTTCTCGCTAGCGTACTAACACCTTCTTTCTTTTAGAACGTATCGAACGCCTTGGTTTTACCATGTCGTCGAACTTCTCTTGTTCTCGTTGCAGATCTGAAAACAAGATTTGCAAGGCGCATTACAGTTCCGGGAAGTGTGCGCGTTGTACTATGACGGCTAAGGGGTTTAACCAACTATTAAACCTAGTCGTACGGTTTATATTGGCAGTAATGTCGTAAGAAACTAAGTAATAAGGTATTTAATAATCACGTCTGGTAATAGCAGATTGTTAAAGGTAATCTGGGCAACCAAGTTATATTACAAGCTGGTAATCTAACTAAACTATGGTAATAACGAACGTATATATCCTTATCTTAGCTCAAGGTACTTAAACCGCTTAAATCCTTAAGCATATTAAGTTCTTTAAGCTCGCATAACGACTTAAAGAATCTAAGGTGCTTGGCATTTTAAGTCCTTTAAGTCGGTTACGTAACTTTTTAGCTCAGGTCGGGATTAACTTTTTGGAAGATCCGACCGTTTATGTTGTAACAAAAACCGTTAGGTTATAATACGATTCTTCCCTTTTAGGATCTTTACTTTTAAAAAGTAATTTTATTTATTTATAAATTCTGGTAAGTAATTTTCTTTTTTTTATACTTATTATATCGGGTCGAATTAAAAAACGTCATTTTCGTCAACGTATTAACGCTTTCGTTTTTTTAAAGCGTATCAAGCGTTTCGGCTTTAATATGCCATTTTGTTCTCGCTGCAAAAAGGAGGGTATAAATTATAAAATCGCCCTTAATTCCGTGAAATGCGTACCGTACGTTCGTTATGGTAATCTTTATGATGTTTTCGGACTTCCGGAAACGGAACATCAAAAATGTCTTAATAAGAAGGATCGTTTAAAACGTAAAAAAAAGCAGGTTCGAAAGACATTACGGGCCGTTACTAACAAATTCGATGGTTTGCAAAAGCAAAGACAAGTTTTCCGTCGTCGGGGTATCAAGATGCTTCGCTGTGGTATTAAGGGTACGGAGGTTATAAAAAAGTTTAAACGTTTAAAAAGGGAACAAGAATAATTAAAGACTGCGGTCGTTACGGTTACGTCAAGCCAGGTCGCAGATCCGGTTAACTGGTCTGAACTTATTAATTAATCAACTATTAACTGGGGGGCCTTCGTCGTTATTGGTAAAAGCATTTTAATAGGCGTTGGGCGTTTATAAGATTTTTAGCGGGTTCTTAGGTGTTTTCGGAAGCTGGGTAGTCTTTCTATTTAATTAGGTACTGGGTAAGTCGTTTTTTTTTGGTATATTAATATATCTTTTTTTACCTCTTTTTCGTATCCTATGTTAACTTTAATTGTGTTTGCTGCTGATTCGAATAAGGAAATAAAAGAATTAGATAGAGTTTAACCTTAAGTAATAACTTTAATTGGTAGTTATTTTCTGAAACTTTTTTAGTAATTTTATATAATCCAATATATTTAAAGTTAAGTTCTTTATTTAGGCGTTTAATTTATATATTTTTGGTAACTAAGTAAACTATTTCCTTCTTTTAAAAAGTTAATCCCTTTAACTTTTTCTAATTATAATATTCTTTTATTTAATTACGTACGAATTCCAATTTTCTTTTTATATCTATATATAATTATTTAAGTTATTTGGATATAAGGATTACCTTAACGTTGATAGGTCCGTCGCGTATATCTTTGTAAACCTTTAATATAGAAGTAAAGTTAACGTTTGCTAAAATCGTTTTAATGCTTTTATGGTAGCTGGTATTATAAGTTATTGAGGTAATATGTAATATTAGCGCCTAATTGTTTTATTCATAATTAATATAATATCGTAAGTAGGCTTTTAATATTTGGTTAGTTCTTTTTGTTTATCCGTTTATTTAGAGTTTAAATACATTAAATAATTTGTGATTTAAGCCTAGTTACGCCAGAAGTTCTTGCTAGAACTTTGAAGTAAATATCGTTTCTTTATTTAAAATGATTTCTTTTTATAATCCGTATATTCCTAAAATATCTGTTAAAAATATGTAAGCCATTTATTCTACGTTTATATCCTCATTATATGGTAGAAAATAGGAAAAGCTATTAAATAAAAAACTGGATATCACGAACACGAAATTAAATTAATAAGAAGTATAAAAAACCGCTGTCGGTTTCGGTAAAGCTTTCAAAGAATTTATCTTTTTATAAATACTTTTGAAGAATATAAATTGTTGAACATAGCACCAGCTAGACTAGTCATCTTAACTGTATATATAACGCTTTAGAGCCTAAAGGGCTCTATCTCTTCTGTTTTGTTCCCTAGAAGTCAGTTATCTTCTGTTTTAAATATAATCAACCTAATCATTATTAGAAGTTTGTTAGTAATAATTTTATTATTCTAAACGTTTTAAAATATCACGCCTTATTGTTATGACCTAGCGGTTTTGGCCGCAACACACACAGTCGGATCTCCAAGGCTCCAGCCCCGACCCAAGCGCAATTGTTACGTAACTAAGCTCAAAGAGCTGAAAGGCCCGTATTGGCCTAAGGGTTTTAAGACAGTTGAGTTACGAAGGCTTAAGGGGACTTAAGGGGACTTAATTAATAAAGGGGTTTAAGTTATTTAAGCTCCTGAAGCTAAAAAGAGAATATATATATTCGTTACCTTTTATAGCTTAAATAAATTACTAGCTTATAATATAATTTAATTACCCAGATTACTTTTTATAATATGTTATTATTAAACGTAATTATTAAATATATTATTATTTAGCTATTTACGATATTTTTATTAATATAGACCTTACGATTAGGTTTAATAATTAATTAAATCATTTAGCCGTTATACGTTATAAGCTTTCATTTAATAATGTTGTTAAACTTTAAGTAATATTTTAATATTATGTTATTAAGCAAATAACCTACCTTTAAAAAAACCTTTTAGGTACGCAAAGATAACTTTATAAATTTCGATAATAAAAAGATTCGATTTAATTCTTTTTAGGAAAAAGCTTTGCGCCGACTTAACTGGTTAATTAACGCGGTTACGTAACTTATTAACGATAAGATCGAGCTTATTAATACCTTTAAGGAAATTCGTGATTAACTGGAGGTTTAAAAAGTCGAATTAATAAGATAAGTAAATATGGAATAACCCGATTAACCGGACCAGCTAGTTTAATTAGCATTGCTTATTTAAATAGCTTACGGTAAAAAAACCGGAAAAGCTTTCAAGCTTATTAAGTTTACCCTTTTCGACGGAATTATTATCAAGTTATAGCAGTTTTTTACGGAATGTCGTACTTATTTCGAATACTTTTTTATTAAATTTTTAACGTTTATTTTTCGAACCGAGTTCGTTAAAGGATAATTAACCGGAAACGTGGTTATTTCGTTTAACTTTATTTTCCGTAAATAGGTTATTAAACTTTTTTAATAAAAATTTATAAAAGTTACGAATACTTATAACGATTATAAAAGGTTTAAGAAAGAATTAAGAAAAGTATTGCAAATAGTAAACGAAAAGGTTAAGGTTAAAAAAAAGATTAAAAATTTAAAGCAAAAAAGATCGGTTTTTGGATACGGTAATTCCTTTATTTAATTGATGTCGAAAATTAATTAAGGATAAAAGGTATTAATAGTTACGTCTTTTAACGGCCTAAAGGAAAAAATATGAAAAGAATTATTTAACAATAAACGCCCTGAAAGGTTGGTGGATTATATCGCTATAATAGTTATGATTAACGACTAGCAGTACGCTGAAAAGATTTGATATTCTAAAAATCGATAAAATAATAAGTTAAGGTACCCCGGTAATACCAATACGTTACGAAAAATTAACAGATCTTACGGAACGGTACCAGGACTTATAGAATTGGGCGTAATGCAGTTACGCAACCCGCGTACCATTAAGTGTTTTAATTATAATAAGATTGGATATAAGGCCTTTTAATATAAGGCACTTGAAAAATTACGATAAAATACTTAAATACCGGTTCCTTAAGGAGCCTTTCGAAATAGTTAAGGAAACGATGATAAATTAATTAATATCATTAGGATTAAAGATAACCGTAATCCCTCTAAGGAAGTATAATTAGGATTATAAAAAGTAAAAAAAGCTGTTTTAAGTAATTATTTAGAAATAATGAGCTTTTATTATAGGACATATAGTAACCTAATAATTAAAGAAATACGCCGGATAAAAGGAACTTTTAAAAGATAAATTACTTTCCCGTTCCTAAAAGGAACGGTAATAGCGGTACGAACAGTTGGAACTAAACGTATGGATTAAGGAATACCAAGGTTAGGACAAGAACCTATTATCAGGATAATCGAACCGGTACGGGAAACTCCATGCCATCTAGTGCAAGCGTACTTATTACTAGAGACATATGGAAGGAAAACGGTATATCGAAAAACGACTTCCGCGAATCTATAACTAAAGATTCGATTTTTATAATTAGATAAGAAAAGACCCCAGGGATTAACGGTAGTACAAATACTTAAAAGCCTTTACCTTAAAAGATACCGTTAACATTAATATGGTAACGATAAGTTGGCCGGAAGGAAAAAGTTGCCTCAACGAAAACTTTATATCCCATTACGGATAATGTAATTATAAAACAAAAGAAAGATGGATTTATTAAATAATTATAAAAGCGTTATTAAAAGTAATTAATAATTTAAATTTGCGTTGAACCTTTTCGGATAATCCGGATTAGCGATAAAAAGTTAAATACGAAAAAAAAAAAAAAGAAACGAAAGTATAAGGTAATATAACGCCCAGTTTTAAGCACAACAAAAAGGATAAGAAACCTCCGAACTAAAGTATATTACCAAAAAAGATTTCCAAACGTAAATTCTTTTATTTAACGCCATTTTACGGAGGTAAAAAAGATAACTAAGGTAACTAAAGGCTTTCAACGTATAGAATTAAAAGCGCATTAAGGCGCTCGAGGATAAGTTAAAAGATAAACGCCACCTATAAAAAAGCCGCAAAATAATAAAACCCGAAAAAGCTAAAAAAAACTTTTTAAAGGGCTTTAAACGTAACGATAAAAGTTAAAAACGATTTTAGTACCTTATAAGTACGAATTAGGATATATTAATTTATCGCATTTATAGATTACGGAATAATAGAAGGTAACTATATTACGCCGGATATGGTTAATTAATTTCGATTATTATGGAAGGAAAAGATGGGACCTTGCATCGCCGCGAACGCAAAAGGTTAGGTATCTACCTACGATAACGGAAAAGTTAGTTACAAGATTAAATACTTCGAGGTTTTCGTTAACAAATAAAACCAGATAATAAATTTCAATATCGTTTCGATAAGGAATTACGATATGATTTTCGGAAAACTATGATTATACCAATATAACCTTTTAATCGATGAAATAATTAATTAGGTAAAATCTATTTTATATTTATTTAATAAAAACACACAAGATACGAAAGGATTTTAACATTCGATCGAAGATGGCGACGAATGCAGGTATAAGGATACTATAAAACCCTTACCACATATAGCAATAAGATATAAAAACAGATAAGGGTACCATAAAGAAATACGATATATTATCGTTATCATTACAACAAAATTGCGAAACATTGACGATTACCTATAATACTAGCCTATAAAATCAGAAATTATGGTCGACGTACCTTTACAATATTATAAATGCGAATAACTATTGCGAAAGGAATTAGAAACGAAATTATTAAAATATAGCAAATAGAATTACGAAATAATCCTTAAAAAAAGACATTAACCAGATTTTATTCGATTTACAACCTTGACGAAACAAAATTATAGGCGTTACGTAAATATCTTAAAGACAAACTTTAGAAAGGTTATATATAACGTTTTAATTTATTAACTGGATATTTTATGTTTTTCGTTTTAAGGAAGAACGGGAAGTTACGCCTAGTTATCGATTATAAGTAATTAAACGATATTATAATTAAAAATAGAAAACCGTTATTTTTAATTAACGAAATAAAAGATTACCTTTATGGAATAAATTAGTTTATAAGCTTAAATTTTAAAAAAGGACATAATTAAATTTACATTAAGCCAGGACATAAATAAAAATAGCTTTTAGGACGAAATATGAACCTTTTAAGTATTTTATTATGCTTTTCGGATTTACGAACGTACTAATAATCTTTTAGCGAATGGTTAATTACGTATTTAGGCAGTATTTGGACATTTTCGTTATCTGTTATCTCGACGACATTCTCATTTATTCGAAAAATAAAAACGAGCATATAGGATAGGTTTATATAGTTCTTTAAGCTTTATAAAACGTGAACCTATTAATTAATAATTAGAAAAGCTAGTTCTAAATGCAGAAAATAGAATTATTAAAATATATTATTACTTTAGAATATATTAAAATGGATCCCAAAAACATCGCTGCAATGCAGAAATGGAAGACGCTTATAATAATTAAAATAAATATAAATCTTTTTCAAAATTGTTAATTATTATAAAGAATTTATTCGAAACTTTAGTAAAATAGTTATACCGTTATTTAACCTCTCAGAAAAAGGAAATAAGTTTTTTTAAACGATAAAAACAAAAATAGCTTTATAAAAGATTAAAAATATAATTACCAATAAGCTAGTATTAATCATATATAATCCAAGCAGTTTAATTAAGCTCGAAACCGACGTTTCTGATTACGCTTTAAGCGTAATAGCAGGATATTGCAACGATTAAGGCCATTTATACCTTATTACCTTTAACCTTTACAAATTAAAAGAAGTAAAATTAAATTATGCTATTTCCGATAAAGAATTTATGGCTATCGTTAAAGTTTTCCGAAAATTCAGATATTACCTTAAGGGAAACCTTTACCAGGTTAAGGTATATATCGATTATAAAAGTCTTATCGGTTTTACCATCACCAAAGAACTTATAGGATGATAATTATGTGACGCCGAAGAATTAGCAAAATACGACTTTATTATTGTTTACCAAAAAGGATTAAAAAATAACAGGATAAACGTACTTATTTAAAGATTAGATTTTAAAGAAAAGGGAATTAAGGTTAATTACCAGATCTTTGATACCATATTAAAAGGATATCTATAATTACGATAAATAGCAACAATTAAAATAGCAGCGTTTAATTTATACCAGAAAGTCCAGGAATATAATAATAACTTACCTGAAATTTAAAAATGGGAAAAATACAAATCTCAAAAGAATACCAGGAGGTTTTAGTAGGAGATATATACGAACATCAATTATACGGATACCTAAGGATTTATAAAACCTTAGAACGATTATAACGTACTTATTATTTTTTAAAATAAAATCAATAATAAGGAAAGTACGATAATAATACTATATCTATAACAAGATAAAAGTCCGACAACATAAACCATACGGAGAATTATAATTATTACCAATTACAAAGTAATCATGGGGTTTAATTATTTTCGACTTTATTATTAAACTTTTATTATTAGAAAACCTAACTATAAGTATGTATTACGATATCATCTTTATAATTATTAATTAATTTATTAAATCTTCTATTTTCTACCATATGGTAAGCATATAAACGTAAAATAAATGGCTTACATTTTTTTTAAAACATATCCTACGAGTATACGGATTACCAACGAAAATTATTTTAAACAAAGCGATAATATTTACTTCAAAATTTTGGCAAGAGCTTCTAGCATAACTAAGCTTAAATTATAAATTATCCAGCGGATTTAAATATTAAATAAACAGATAGATGAAAAGAATTCATTAAATATTGGAGATTTATTTACGATATTACATTAATTACGAATAGAACGATTAAGTCCAGAAACTATTTATCGCGTAATTGGCATATAATACCAGTTATTATAAAAGCATTAAGATAATTTTAACAAACGTGAACTTTGGTTTTATATTAAAAGTTTATAAGGATATACGCGAAAAACCTATTAATGTTAAAGTAATCCTTATATCAGAATAACTTAAATAATTGTACGTAAAAATAAAAACAGAACTTGAATTCGTACGTAATTAAATAAAGAAGTATTATAATTGAAAAAGGTTAAAAGGATTAACCTTTTAGGAAAAGGAGGTAGTTTATTTAGTTATTAAAAACATTTAAATTAAGCGATTTAACAGAAAATTCGACTTTAAATATATCGGTTTATATGAAACTATTAAGATGATTTTAAAAAACAATTATTAATTAGAAATACCCCCTAAAACTAAACCTTATTTAATTTTTTACGTTTCCTTATTCTAATTAACAGTAGATATTATTAAAATTAATATAGGATCCGAAAAAAAGGCAGAAGAAAGTATACCAACATACGAAGTAAAAAGGGTTCTAAATATAGGCAAAAAAATGGATTTACCGAATACCCAATTAAATAAAAGAATTACCCAGATTCCGAAAGTATTTAAAAACTCGCTAAAAACCTTATAAACGTTTAGCGCCCATTAAAAAGCTTTTATCAATAACGACGGCTGTACCCTGATTAGCAGTCGATGAATTAATAGGTTTAGAATAGTCGACCGGATTTGCGACCTGGCTTAACGTGGCTATAGTAACCGCCGCCTTTAATTATTCTTGCTTTTTTTTTAAAAACGTTTAAACTCTTCCATGGCTTCCGTACCTTAAACCTTACGATAAAGCATCTCCACGCCGTAAGAACGAAAAGGTTTTTTCTGTTTACGTAAGCGAACTAAACGATTAAATAACTTAAATAAATATGATTACAATCTAAGCAACCTTTTTTTAGCCATATGCTTTACCAACTTTAATTAACTCTTTTCCGCAATAAGCTTATTATACTTAAGTTCCGAAGAACTAAATAAATTATAAAAACCCCTATATTCAGTATAACGCGTATACTTTCCAGAATTATAATACGCTTTGTAAGTTTTATGTTTAGATTTATCACGAGAATAAGAGAACTTCGACGACATAATAAAACCAAAACGATCGATACGTTTTGAAAGAACCAGAACGTTAATACGTGAACGAAAACGACGTTTTTAATTCGATCTGATATAATAAATATAAAAAAGGGAAGATTGCTTACTAGAAATAATAAACAAAAAAACTTAATCTTTAAGGATAAAAATCCTAGAAGGGAAAAATCGTATTATAACTTAACGGTCTTAACCGTAACACATATAGTCGGACCTTTAAGGCTTTAGCCCCGACCTAAGCGTAATTATTACGTAACTAAGCTTAAAAAGCTTAAAGACTTTTATTGGCTTCAGAGTTTTAAGCTAGTTAAGCTATAAAGGCTTAAAGGGACTTCAGGGGATTTAACTAACAAAAAGGTTTAAGCCATTTAAGCACTATAAGCCAAGAAGAAAATATATATATTCGTTATCTTTTATAGCTTACATCAATTACCAGCTTGTAATATAACTTGATTACTTAGATTACCTTTAACAATCTGCTATTACCAGACGTAACTATTAAACGTATCATTGCTTAGTTTCCCACGACATTACTGCCAACATAAACCGTACGACTAAGTTTAATAGTTGGTTAAACCGCTTAGCCGTCACACTTATGACCTGAAATTATAATACTACGTGATAAAATTAACCCCGTTTTAAAAACGAATCGTTTTTAGAATTAAAATATAGGAAAAGATAATGAAACAGTATTACAAGTTATAATTAATCGTCTTTAATAGTTAGTAAACTGATGACAGAAATAAATAAATCTAAAAGTTAAATATCCCTTTAATTCTTTTTAAGGGACGCCCCCGTTCCGATTATAATTCAGATTCAGATATAAACGATATTAACTTCAGAGGGTTTATAACGACATTTACTTTAAAGTATAATTATTAACAACGCGACGAAAAGCTAGCAAACCGTCGGCGGGCCTTTAACGCTGTTCTAAAAAAATATCGTCGCCAGACTTAACGTATTAACTTAATGATTTTTAAAATGGATTCCTAATATCGGTCTCTATACGATAAAACGGGTTACCGAAATAAAATTAAAAGCTTAACGAAACCTGGCTGTACTTAATCCGTTTTCAAAACCCAAATAAAAATTATTATTCGAAACGGTAATTATTATAAGCTTACTATAACAGAAGTATTAAAGCAAACCGTATAACGATTAAAGTAATACCTTAAAACCTTTGATACTCATACAATGCCTTTAAAACCTTAAAACTCGACGGTACATATTTAATTATAAAATTCCCGTTATTATTGCGCAAAACTAACGTAACGATTACGATATATTCTTAAATAGAAACCTAAACATTATTAGCAACTTATAAAAAATAATACTCTTTACTATACGATATTAAAAGCCTATAATTAAATCGTAAGAACTAAAGCCGTAAATTAGATTTTTATTATTACCGAGCCTAAAAAAGTAACGTCCCAGTTATAATTTGAAAGCTTTTTGTCTAAACCTCGCTTTTAATTTAAACCTTTTTCGTCGACGACTAATAAAAAACGATATTAAACCGCATAATAACGGCTTTTAGTACGCGGGACCTAAAATTATCAATACCATCGTCTGATAGCATTCGTCGAAATAAGGACGAAAATATTATATATTACGGCTTATGTAATTTAATAACGTACTAGGCTTCGGAATGTCCTATTAAATTTATTAATCAATTTAAATTCCTTATTCTTTCGAAATATTTCCGTTATTCTTTCGTCTAGATTTTATTAATATGTACCTATTTGAGTATTACTTTTAACGGCATTATATAAAGATTTCCTGCTGGCGATATCTAGTAGATTTTTCCTATATATAGCAATTTGCTAACAAACATGTACTAGTAAGTTATATATTTCATATCTGCCCTCCCCTCCACCTGTCGTCGTCGTCACCTTAAATAAAGTTTTTAACCTCTTAATTATTAACAAAAAGTAACAATGTCTAAAGATAAAAGTTTACTAGATAATTTACCGATTTGTGAAATCTTTTAAAATATTAACGAATATAATTCCTCGCTGAAAGAAATTATAGTTCGATTTATTTTCTGATTCCTAGCGGAATATTACCGTTTTAAGCTTAAAAAAGGTACAATACGAAAATATATTGTCTTAAAGTTAATAGAATAAATTTAAGTGCCGTATAGAACTTAGTTCAAGTTTTAAACCTTCCCTTAAAATAAATACTTAAACTGCTACATCATTATTATTCGTAAAGATAACCTCCTTAGTATACTACTTTAAAGTCGATAACCTTAATTAAAAGTATAAGGTTATAATATTTACTAAACATATATTTCGAAACGTTAACTATTCCTAATTAAAGCGGTTATTTGCGAAGTTATCTCGAATTTATTATAAGCCGTTTATTTAAAGCCTTATCATACGCAATAACCCGAAATATTAAGACCGAGTCTTATTTAAAAAAAAGGATAATTATTATAGCGCCAGCTAGGCTAATTATCCTAACTGTATATATAACGCTTGATAGCCTAAAGAGCTTTATCTCTTCTCTTTTATTCTTTAACTATCACTTTTCTTCTATTTTAAATATAGCTAACCTAACCTATATTAAAAACCCGCTTATAACAGCATTATAATGATGTATATTAATATTAGGAAACGTTCGTTATTACTGTTCTTAAATTTTTGATAACGTTGAAATTTAATAATAACCATTTCTCGACTTCAATAATAAGATATACGAAAGTTGATATTTCATTACTTTAAAGAACGGTTAAGCGAATACTGAAATCGGTTTAAAATAATTTCGGAAAATCTTTATTATTAATATTAAGCTACAAAAACCTTAACGAATAAAGGGGTTCAATTATCCACGGCTATAACAGCCATATTACTCAAAGCTTTGATAAATATGCTTTAAAAATAAAGTTTATATTATCTTTATGTATATATACGTTTCTTATCTTTTATTTTTTAACGGAAATATATTTATTCTACATCTTCTTAAAGGAGACTTAGCCGTATAGACAAAATTAGATAACATAATAGATTGCTATCTTAATTACAAGGTCTTATTAAACTCATCCTCTTTGTACATTACCTTGTCCCGTTTTTATCCGCGTCGATTTTGGTCCGCATTTTAGAGATTCTTTACACTTTAGAGCAGCCGGGTAAACTGTCATTCGGAATTTTCCAGCTCATATTTTTTTTTAATATTCGGACTTCGGAATTTTAAAGCTCGTTATTATTTCCCTTTTTTAATTTCGTTAATGATTACGGCATAGTATTTATATTTGCCTGTATAATTATTTATCAAGAGCGATAACAGTTATTTTCGAAAATTAAATAATATCCGAAAATTAAAGTCGACATTTAATTTTAAGAAAAAGATTTTATAGATTAATAGAATGATAATAATAATTTTAATTTATCTGGGGACTTTATAAGAATTATATACCGGAAATAAAATAACTTGTATAAAAATCTTATAGTTACGGATAAGCGGCATTATATGATTGAAATTACGCGGTATAACTTTTCGATAATTAATAAAAGTTGTAAAGTTGTAAAAACGATTAAGCCGTAAAATATATAGAAATTTCGGGAAGCTTTTATGCTTAATTAAGGTTTACTTCTAAAATATATCTTCAAGGTTTATTTTTTAAATTTGTTTTTTAAATTTATTTTTCAGGTTTATTTTTAAGGTTTATTTCCAAGGTTTGTTTCTAAGGTTTATTATATAAAGCTTAATATTTCCTACGTTATATTAACTTTACCGAACCAGCTAACGGACATAACGTTTACTATAGTCGAAGCTTATTAATACCCATATATTAAAGTTCTATGAGATTAAGGTATATAATCTATCCTAACCGGAACAACCATTAATCACTTTCCGTGTTCGAAAATATTCGGTATAATATTTATGGTGAAAATTATATCGTGAAATGATTTTCTAAATATTTGGCTCAGCCTGGAAAATAAGAATTTAACTATATAAACCTTGCATGCTTATTCTGAAATCGATTGGTACTTTATTATACCTTAACTTATTTCTACAAATAATTAGTTTAAGGATTAAAACATTTAAATTATTAAAGGATTAAACTAGAATTAAAAGATTACTAATAAACCCTAATTCGACTTCTAGAAATCTTATTATATAGCTTTTATTCTATAAATTTATAAAGGCCTTTAATAAAAAACGAACAACTTTGCTGCCAAAGCTTATAATAATTAATTACCTGTAATTATTAAAAAGCGAAACCTAAAAACGTAAAAAAGTAGAGTTCAAAGTAAATAAGGATTTCGTAAAAATAATATAGGTTAGGAAAATAAAGATAAAGCCTTTAACCTTTACGACGAAACGTTTTATTATTGTTTAGCAAAATTAATAATAAAACGAACTTTTCTTTTAAAAAAAGTATCTTAATTATATTATTATGCCGACTCGTTAATATGAAATCAATTAATTAAGTAATTATTAAGATATTCTTAAATACGCCAACGGGTTATATTACTGATAGCTTTAAAAAATAAATGCCGCGTTAAGGGGATGGGGCGTTGGTAGGGGGGTCGCCTTAGCACCAAATGACTTTTTAATACCGGCATTTAGTGAAGATGTTGGTAGAATTATACGGAACATATTTAAGCATAACTAACCTTTATCTATTTTGTAATTAACGTTGGACCTCTGAATCTATCGGTTGCAGCCATGACATGCAATTTCCGAGTCCCTGTGCTCTACTTGGCTATGTGGACGAGAACACCAGCTTACAATCTGTCAAATGCAGGCCTACTAGCCTAGCACCCCTACACTACTCATGTCCTCCCCCTTGGTGTACTACAGCTTTCATACTATATAAGGGCCTTCGGCCCTTATCTCCCTATTTGAAGGGACAAGAGTCTGTTCTGTCCTGACCCCACCCCATAGGAATAGACTGGTTATACCTGGATTGAAGCCGCCACCGTGACAATTCAGACTCTTCTACCCACAGGAATAGACCAGTCATACCTGACTTGAAGCCGCTACCGTGACACAATACAACTTAGTTACCTAGATCACCTTTGGTTATCTGCTATTACCAGACGTGATTAGTACTTGTTATTGCTCAGATTCCCATGATACCACTGTCAACATAAACCGTACGATTAGGTTTACTAGTTGGTTAATTAGCCTAGCCGTCACACTTGGTGCAGTTCGTAAACTTTCAGAAGATTATTCTTCTAGCCCATGCTACACTTGCTAAATTTAGACAGAAGTGACGCCGCTTTTGCTGGTGTTCCCGCTGTCTTGAGTTTCGATTCAGTCGGCTGATATTGACGTATGGGCATTCGGCCCCATTCAGCTGTGTTGCTTCTTGACGTAGCTGAATCGTTACCATTCTTCAATGATACATGGCGTTGACGCCTTCATTTAGCGAAGGATGACGCTTTTCGTAATAATCATGTTGTTTCTGACCTTCCTAGCTGTCAACTCAACCATCTAGGCCATGGGATAAGGTTCCTTCGAGCTGTATATTAATGTATTTGAAAGGGAATGGGGGGTATATTGGCCCAGAGGGCAACAATTTATTGGGAGGACGAGTGACACTGGACAACACTCGCAATGTAGCCTAGTTTTGCATACAAACTTAATGGTTAGTGCCAGGCCCTTCTAAGATTCTAATTATCGAAAGGTCCACACCTCGTCCCTCAGGAGCAGTTCGGTTATCTTTAACGTTTTATAATTATGACTCCTACTAGCCTTATGAAATTATTTATAGACCTGCTAATCTTAAAATATTGCTATTTAAAGCTTCGATTTAAGATACTTTTTAAATGAATCTCTTTAATATTATTTTATACTACCTGTTTTACATAATTAACTTATTACTTGTTATACATTATATGATATAAAGTTATATAATGTAATCTATAAGCGAGCGAACTAACCAAGCGAACGAATTACCTTTAAAACCCCTTACGATAATAAATTTATATAAAATGATTCTAAGGTATTCGAAAAATAAAGTTCAATTGGAATATTTATCATTGAATATATTTATAGCTTCGTTATAAATTCGCGTATTATATCCAGGCTTACCAGAAACGCCATAATACCGTTCCTTGCTTATAAGCTTTTTATAACGACTACCTTCTACTATTACCCTTTTTCCCGGCCTGGAAAGCTTTTCCTTTTTAAAAAGTAAGTGATCTTTCTTTTTGGAAACGTTTATTTTTAACTTTCCGGCGTTTGTTAAAAATATGATTAATTTCGCAAAGGTAACCGACCTTATTATTAAAAAGAAAGCGACGTTATGTAGCAAATAATTCGTAGCTTTCATTAAATAATTTACTGCTTTTAACATAGTTAGAAATAAATTACCTTTATAATTTATAATTATATTTTATTAAATAATTAAATTGCGAAGTTGTTATTTTAAGGGTTTTAATTATTTTGCGTCCGAAGTAAAAGGTAAAAATAATGGGAAAATCGGCGGTATTCAAAAAGGGTATTAGATATTTAATTACGAAATAATATATTGAGGGTTTAATAGAATAAGGCTAATACTGCAAAGGTTAGCCTTAATATTTTCGGGTATTATTAACGTTTTAAACGTTTCGTAAAAACAGATAAAAAAGTTTTCCTTTACGCTATACCTAAAATAACGCTCTATAAAATCCTCGATATAACGACCGCAAACCCGTTTTAACGAAAAGAAATATACTATACTAAAAGGCTGGAACTTATAAATCAAATAAGGAGGCATATAAAGCGTAATAATATCGTATTTCTTCCAAAACCTTTCAAGTTTTATCGAATAATAGTTTTCGTAACAGTTAAAAAAACGATTAATATTTTTATACGTACTTTACTATATTCGTTAAAGTATTTAACTTTAAAACCCGACGCCTTAAATAACTATAACCTATTTTTACTGCCTTATTAAGTGTACTTAAGTTTCTTACGCCTTTTAGGGTTTATAATTATTATATTTGATATTATTATTAACTTTATTAAGAAGTTAGTTTTATTAAAACTATATATAATCTTTTTCGAAATGTCGTATTTCGCATTTATATTACCTATAAATTCGAATTACTTACGAAATACTTTTATAGCTTTTTAGATAACTCTTTGGCAATAAACCTTTCGATTTAAACAGATTTCAAATTATTTTTCGATTAAACGATGTTCGATATTTAATTAATACTGACGCGTCTTATGTGGTGTTAATATAAATGCGTATTAGTTATATTTTTAACATTCTTAAGCCGGGAAAAAAACATTGGCGTATTAAGGTCGGTCATATATTCGATAATAATATTTTCCTTGGTCAGCGTAAGTTTCCGCGAATTAGGTAAAATATCACGTCATATTATCCGGCCGAGGTAACGAGCGCGTATCGTAAATATAAGTGCTATATAAATCGAAAAAAACTTTTAATAATTTAATCGAAGGTTATTTCGCTTAATCCAAATAGCTATAGCAATTCGAGTTGCTTCTGGAATATTATATATAATTATAGTTATAGAATCGTATTATTAAAGTTCGAAGGTAAAGAATTGCGGTGAAAGTAGTTCGTTCGCTTATTTGATTCGTTCGTTTGTGGATTACGTTATATATATGCAAATATAATATTAAATGTATAAAATGACAATTACGAACTAATAACGGTAATACCGAATGTTACGGCCTAGTCCCTCGTAACCTCTTCCAACATGTATGCTGAGTATATATATAGGTGTAAGCACCAGAATGATTATTATAATTGCGATCATTCCAGCGATTTTTGACCTTGTAGCGCAGCGGTACAGGTGCAGGCATTCTACCGAACTATTTTCATTAATTAGCGAGCCAATTTCCATAATATTAATATAATTATCTATTATAGCGAGCGTTAAAAATTATTAAAACTAAAATAATCGTAGTTATTAACATTTAAATTTATGTCACTATTTAAATATATAATATAAATCATATAGAATTTAAGAGTAAATTTTTAAAACATATTACGTTACTAATTCTTTATTTTTACAGTTTTAAGGCTATTGAATTATTATAAGAAAGTTTAACATAATAATTACATGTTCTTGATTTACAACCAACGTACTATAGAAGCATGATAGCTGGTTTTCAGTACCTCGTAGTACAAACTTAAATAAAGCCCTTATAACGTATTAAATCGATTTAAGTTAATCGGATTTTTTTCGCAAGACGTATTTATAGCTTTTTTATAAGTACGCTTATTATATCCCAGCTTCCTATATACGCTACACCTTCGTTCTTTCGTTTCGACCCTTTTATAACGATTACCATTAGCCGTTATTATCTGCTATTTATTATCACCTTTTTACTTTTTAGCCTAAAAAGCCTAATTTCTTTAAAAAACTATAAATATTGATATACTTTCTAAAAAGCCCCTTATATCTATTCTTTGTAATTTTATTAAATATATATTTAATTTCGCAGAATTAAGAAACGTTTTATTTAAGCACAATAACTTTATATTAAAATATTAAGTTTCCTTAAAAGATACATAATTATATAGATAAAATTGAATAAAATAATATATCACTACATTATTTCCTAGGCTTTACTAACCTTACCCCTTTCGGAGCTTTTATCTACGTCGGCTTTTGTTCAGATTTTGGAGACTTTTCGCAATCCGAAGTAGCCGAGTAAACTATCGCTCGTAGTTTTCTCGTCTATATCGTTCAAAATCTAAACTTCAGAATTTTCAAGTTCGTTATTATTGTTTTCTTAGTAGTTCCTCTATAACATCTATACTTTCTAGTATAATTATTTATAAAATTCGATTATCATTATTTTGGTTAATCAAATCGTATTCGAAAATGAAAAGCCGAAGTTGATAGTTTGAAAGAACATTTTTCAGGTCAACAGTAATATAATAGATTTAATTTTTCTGGTAATTTTATATCAATCATGGACTTAGAATAAATTACTTTTTATAAAACGCTTTTTAATACGAAATATCAGTAGAATATATTTGGAATTACCCAGTATGTTATCTTAATTAATAACTATATAAAAAGTACTGCAAGAAGGATTAAAATTAATCGAAAATTTAAAACTATTTATACATAATGACGGTACACTATGAAGGTTTACCTTTGAGGTTTATTGTTTAAGTTTACTATGTAAAACTTTAAATTTCTTAAATTATATTCACCCTGCCGAACCGTAAATCTAGCGGACATAAGATTTATTAAAGTCGAAGGTTATCGGCAACTACGCATTAATCGGCTTTAAAGTAAGGCTTTAAAGACTAAGATATATAATCTATCGTAGTGGTAAAAGTTATTAATTAATTATCGTTTTCGAAGGGGCGAAGTATAATATTGATCAAATAAAGTATATCGCTAAATAATTTTTAGGTATTTAGATAAGTTTGAAAAATAAGGCTTGAAAGTATGTTAATCTTGTATTAAAAGATTAATCGACTTAATAATCTTTATTAGCGAATAAGTATAATAAATTTTAATTTTCTTTAAAAAAGTAACGTCCTTTCCCTATTATTTTACGAATATTTTAAAAGATTTTCGTAAGCGGAGTAAGAGTAAAGCCGGCGGAAATGACCGGCGAAATGGTTAGTATAAATATAACTGAAAAGATATTTAAATCGGAGAAAGTTTCATAAAGATGGAATAAAATATATTTAACTCTTATAAATTTAATTAAACATTATGTTACCGAATCTTTTAATAACTTTAAATATTTCGATGAAATCGAAAAAGAAATCCTTTTTCGCGATACAAATATAATAACGTCGTATTAAACTTTTGATACAAAGTAAATAAACACGCTTTAATACTTGAATATAAAATGAGTCGAAAAGCTAAAACCGACTAAAAGAATACGCAAGTATATAAAGTGTAGTTATCTTCGTATTCGATCGAATGATGACTTTTTATAACGGCTAGTCAGTTTTTTTATTTCTTAAATTAAGTCGCACGGTTTATATTAATAATGGTATCGTAAAAGTTTAAATAATAAAATATACGAGAATGACATTGAATAATTAACTAATATTAAATCTTAATAATATATTTAAATTAAAAGAATGTAACGTCCCACACCTATGAACGGGACACACCTATGAGCGGGACACTTTTTGGCACCTCGCAACAACAAATTCAAATAACTCAACAACAACATATCGCATTGATTCAAATCAACCGTATTCTTTTTCGCTGACCGCATTTACAGCTTTGCAACAAGTGCACGCATATATTAAGGCTTGTTACGGACGTCATATTACCATTCCTTCCTCCTAACCTTTATGCGACGGGCAGCTTTAGCACCCATTAACAGCATTCTTTCACCACCACCTTTTCTGCCGGCCAAAAAAACTTGTTTATGTGTTATAGGAAGTCTTTTTTCTTATTTTAAAAGTCTGTCCTATTCCTCTAACTGCGCAAAATCGAATTGTTGCTTCGATAAGTCCTGTAATATTGCGACACACCCTACGACGCGCCCCGGAACGTACCCCATAACAAGCCCTACAGCCTTGCCCCACAGCCTTGCAACGCGCCCTGCAATCGTCTTCCAGTACGACGTATTTTGCGAATATCTTCCACGTATTAAAGTCGGACAGAAAACGCTCGCGTATATGGGTTAAGAATTCGGTTAATAATGGTTTTATTGGTCGGGCGGCTTTGGTTCGTACGAGGTAGGGGTAGTATTGGCCTGGACGCGTCAAAAGCTAATCGGTCGCATGGAGGTTAGGAGGAACGAATGGCAATATGGCGTCCGCAACAAGCCTTAATATAATGCGTGCATTTGTTCCAAAGCTGTAAATGCGGTCAGCGAAAAAGAATACGGTTGATTTGAATTAATGCGATGTGTTGTTGTTGAGTTATTTGAATTTGTTGTTGCGAGGTGCCAAAAAGTGTCCCGCTCATAGGTATGTCCCGTTCATAGGTGTGGGACGTTATATATTTATCTTAATTATAGTTAATCGAACGTAATCGAATCGATTACGTTTAACTATTAATCGATTAAGTGACTCTTAAATTTTGGTCGGGTTTTTCTCTTATAATTCCGACCGTTAAAAAAGCTAAGTTTAGTTAAGTCGTAATACGATTTTCTCCCTTTAGGACTTTTATCTTTACAGGTTAATTATTAGTTTTAATATTAAGCTTTTATTTTCTTATTTTTTCCTAATTCTATTTATTATATTTAGTCGTGCTTTTTTAAAACAAGAATTCTTAATTCAGATCGTTATAAAACTCATTTCCTTTTGTTAATAATTTATTAAAAACATACCTTATTATTCGGCTTATTTTAGTATTAACCGCCTTGATGAAGTTATTGCGAAAAGTAAAGTTTATTATAAGTTTTATATAGATAAGAAATATATTAAATACGATTTTAGCAAGATGAATTCTTAAGTAATATTTCGCGTTTTTAGCAATAAAAGATCAGATTAAACGAAGAAATAAAAAAACGTAAAGTTTCATTTTTTAAAATACGTATTTATTTAAAGCGTTTTCGTAAGAAATAAAACTTTTACAAAAAGAATATTATTCCAATAATTTGTGGGAACATCGAACTTTAGATAAATTAAAAGAATGAAAGAAGATTAATGTAAAAGCCGTTACGCAGGCTGTTCAAGCCATTAAAGTAGTTTAAAAGTTTAGTTTTAGGATTATTACTTAATACGTTCTAGTAAATCTGAACTTAAAAATTACTTTAATCATTCTATCATTATTAATGACAGTTTTTAAAAATATTAAACTGTTATAAAGTTTTAGCGTGTTTTTAACATTATAGAATCTAGGTAATCCTTTTACCCAATTCTATAGACGATAAATCCATTTTTTATGTATATATGTAATTTTCTGTACTTTTATTACGGCCTTTTTCACCGTAGCAGCTCGTATATATCTGTATGCAGCAGAATGATTCTTATGATTGCGATCATTGCACCGATTCTTTGCCCTAGTAGCGCAGCGGTATTGGTGCACTCGTTACGACTTTATAGGTTAAGATATTTTTTTCATTTGGTTTTTGAATTGTATACCAACTTTAATTGTATTTATTAGTATCTCGAATAAGAAAACATAAAAGATTAGATAGAATTTACGGTTACATAGTAATTTTAATTAACAACTATTTTGCGAGGATTTTAACAACTGTATATAAGCCGATATACTTAAAGTTAAGTTTTTTCATTTAATTACTTCATTTAAATACTTTTACTAGTTAAGAAATTTATCTTTCTTCTTTAAAAGGTTAATTTATTTAAATGATTTTAATTATAGTACTTTATATTTAAGCATAGACGGATTTACAGTATATTGTTATTTTTACGTGTAATTATTAAGATGTGTTAATATATAAATCGTTCTAACATTTTCATAATAATTAATAGTACAAATTCATTACTCGATAGGTATCTTTTAAACTATATTATTTTATTTATAATTAATATAATATCTTAAGTAACCTTTTAATACTTGGCTACATCTTTTTATTTATCCGTCTATTTAAAGTTTAAAGGCGTTAAATAACTTATTATTTGCGTTTAATAACGTTATAAATTATTATTAAAGTTTCGAAGTAAATATTAAATTTTCATTTAACCTAACTTTTATTAATAATTTGTATACTTTTAAAGTATATTTTAAAAGATATATGTTAATGATTTTAAGCAAGATTAATCTAGGTTGAATTTTATTTTCCAGGCTTAGCCAAATACATAGAAAATCATTTTACGATATAATTTCCAAGATAGATATTATACCCAGCATCTTCTAATACGATAACTTATTAATGGTTTTTATAGTTAGGATAGATTGTATACCTTAATTACAGAAAACCTTTCTTTAACGCCGATTGCTGGGCCTCCGTAAGCACGCAACCTTTCGATTAATGTCGGCTTAAGTAACTTTTATACGTAAGTGCTAATAAGCTTCGACCTTAATAAACTTTATACCTATTAATTCATTCGATACGGTTAAATAATAAAATTTAAAAGATATTAACTTTGACGTTTAAACTTTAAAAATAAACCTTAAAGTAAACCTTAATAATAAACTTTGAAGATAAAGTTTAAACGTACGCTTTGATTACGCTTAAAAGGCTTTCGTAGTTTTCGTTAATTGTGCAGGTTAATCTTTTTTACGGAACCTTTTTTAATTATTTATTAATTAGAATATTATGCCGCGTATTTCCGAATATACGACACCAATATTTCCAAATAAGACGCTTTTTATAACATTTATCTTATTCCCGGTATATAATCCTTATAAAGTTACCGGACCAACTGAAATTACTAATATTATTATAGATTTTAAAAGTCTTTCTTAAATAAATTAATTCCGATTTTTAATTTTTCAATACGATTTATTTTCGTAATATATCTGTAATTATTTAGTAAAAGAAGTTATACCTGAAAATATAAAAATTATGCAAGAACTGCTAGCGAAATTAAAAGAGAGAAAAAATAACGTATTTCAGAATTCCGAAGTTGTAATTCTGAAATAATGTAAGTTGAAAAATTACGAGCGATAATTTACCCAGCTACTCCGGATTACGAAAACGTCTAGAATTCGAACAAGAATCGACATAAATAAACGCGGAATAAGGGAGTCTGAAGTCGACTTGAAATAAGACGCCTATAATAAGGATAAGTTTAGTAAAGCCTAGGAATTAAGTTAGCAATTTATTATTTTATCTAATTTTGTCTTCACAGTCACGTGTACTCTAAGGAGAGTTAATTATTTTATATCCGTATCTTTATTATATAGCAAAGGTTACAGAATTAAATAAATCGATTAACGATTATAAAGATATTATTATAATATACGTTTATAATCAGATTTTACAATAGTTTTAAGACTGGTAATAATTATAACTTTTTCTATAGCTTATATTATCAACCTTTACCTTGTTACATTTGTAATACTATCGTCGTACTTTCTTTATTAATAATTCTATTTTAAGAAAGTAATAAACAGGTTATATTTATTTCAAAAAGTTTAGAACCTTAAATCTCCTTATCATTAATATTCGTATATATTCCGTCCTAGTATTTTTTGATGTTTCTTTTCACATTTATATCTTTTAACTCTTTACTTTTAAAGCAAGTTATCGATATATTTCTAGATTATTTACTATGGATTAAAGAGTATTATTTTAATCGTTACTGTTTATTGTAGTTATAAATGTTTATTTAACGAAATAGAGTAAATCAAGTAATTAACGTTAAGTATCTTGTCGTTTATGTCTGGTTTTCGATTTGACGCGTTTGCTTTATTAGTTTTAATTTTTAAATAAATAATAACGAAGTCGTATTTTGCTAGTTTTTCGACGTAGTGTAACTATCGTCCTACTAGCCTTTTGGTAGTAACAAAGCAAATAAAAATTTTATAATCCGTATTTGCCTTAACTTGGTAAAGGGTGCTCTGAAGATAAGATTTAAAATCTTGAAGACCCTTGATAAAAGTCAGAGATTCTTTATCTGAAATGGCATAATTTGGCTTCGTTATTTTTAATTTATAAAAATAAAAACGATAAAGTAGAAATTCCCTTAATTATTGCGATATTTAATGGTTATGCTTAAAGCGTAAACTAAAACGTTGGTTTTAAGCGTAATTAAGCGGCTTAGGTCGTATATTATTAATATGAACTTAATAATAATCTGAGTTTTAATTTTTGACATATTTTTCTTTTCTTTTTATTTATTAATTCTTATTTGTTAAATATAATAAAAATGGACTTATTTTGCTAAAGCATGGAATAAAATTCTTATATTAGTTAATAAATCTAAAGAAATGCTTATATTAGCCTAACTATTATTAGCGTTCTTTGATTATATTTTTTACTAATTTATTAGTATTTAATTTAATACATTTTAAAGCAATAGTACATCTTAAAACATTTATTTCTAAAATATAAAATTACCTTTCTTTCGCATTAATTAATAAAGGTGTATATCATAAAGCTTAAAGAACTTTATAAACGTACTTTATATACCACTTTTCAGTTATGGAATAAATAAAATTATTATCGTAGTAATAAATAACGAAGATATTTAAGTATTTCTTAAATACATAATTAATTATTTGCTAAAAGGCTATTAATACTTTCGTAAGTTCGAAAAGTATAACAAGGTACTTAAAACGGCCGTATTTCGTGTTAAAAGTTATTTTTTATTTCTCTTTGAATTTGAGACGTATTTAATTATAACTTTCTTTAAAAACTTAAGCTTTTAAACTATTCTACTTTATTAAAGCAGTTCTTTATTTAATTAAATAAAAGTAACTGGGTTTTATTCTTAATTTTAATATCGTTTAATTATTTATAATCGATAATAAATATAACTTTTTATGATAGCGCTAGCTAGGCCGAGTCATCCTAACTGTATATATAGCACTTTAGGGCCTGAAGGGCTCTGTCTCGCGTTTTATTCCCTAGATGTCAGTCTTCTTCAGTTCTGAATATAGCCAACCTGATCTTTATAAAAGGTTCATATGTAACACTTTTAGTTTTGTCTTGGCTTAAAGAATATAAAATATTCGGCTAATAAGTTAATGCATTATATATAACCTTTATTAAGCTTACTTTTAAGATATTTACTTAAGGCTTATATTTTCGTATTATTAAAATTATAAATCGGATAAAATTTAATTAATTCTTTTAAGAACTATCTTTTAGCTTTATTTATTATGTTTTAAAAATTCTGCTTTAAATTGTTTTCGAAATAATCTTTGCTGTTTATAATATTATAAAAGTAGGTTAATCATTATTTTTCGTTTTAAAGTTTATTGTTATAAATAACCGTTTATTTTTCGGAACTTTATTTTAAGAATAATAATAACAAGTTATATTTTTTGGCAATAATTTCTTTTTTCATATATTTTGCTTTTGTCATATCTTTGTACATATATGCGCCGTTATTTCCGGTTAAACATAAAAATAAAGTCGCATTTTTTAATACTGAAAAGATATGAAACAAGTTTTACATAGCTAAATATGTAAGCGATTATGGAGTTACATTAGTATAACTAAAAGTTTATATAGATTATATCGTAACTTCTTATCGGATCGATATTAAACTTTGTTAATTTCTTTCTTTTCCAAGGGAAATTTCAGAATTATTAATTCTATGCGTAATCTTTTATTGTCGTAAGTAAATACTTAATCCTTTATATTTTTAGTAATATAAAGTTTTATCTTCTTTATAGTAATCTAAATTCGTTAAATATATTTAATATAATATAATGATACCTTTTTGTTTCGTAAATTATAAATATATTAAATTCATAGGTTTTAATTCATATTTATGAGGTAATAAAGTTGTTTTCGGCTTTTATTATTTCGTTTAAAGCTTTTCCTTAAGTAAATTCCATTAGGGTTTCGGGATTTTATTATCTTACAGCTTTTCTATAAATGGCGTTTACCTTTTCAAGTTTTCTTAACGTCTTAATACGGTTTAATCTTGCTAATTAAAAGTTTATAGCCGCTTTAATTATTTTTTCTATCAGTATAACTAGCCTTTAACTAAGAGGACTTATCTCTGGAACTTTCTTTATTGATATATTTTACCTCAGGATTCTTTTGCGTTTTCTTTTTGTGCTTAAACTGGTTCTCGTATCACTTTTAAGCTTTATCTTACCGCTAAACTTTCTCTTAAACTTTTTATCGTTTATTTACATTTTATATAATGGTTAATTAAAGATTTAGATTGCTAATTATTTCGAAAAATAGTTTCAAAATTGTTTAATAAATATATTCTCTTTTCGTTTTGTAATCGTGTTGTCCGTAAAGGTGTATAAAGTTTTCGTTAGGGTGGCTTTTCTTTAGGGCCAACTCATCATTGCTGTAAGAACATCGATAACTTTTTATAACGTATATTTTCGTAATCTTTTATATTATCTTTACTTCTTTAGTGTCACATGTAGGCCTATTGGCCTAGCACCCTACACCACTTATGTCCTCCCCTCTAGTCTAGTACAGCTTTCATACCATATAAGGGCCGAAGGCCCTTATCTATCTAGGTGAAGAGATAAGAGTCTGTTCTGTTCTAACCCTATCCCATAGGTTACCTCACTAAAATCAGGCCCCATTTTTGAGGTTGGGGCTGCGCCGCAGGCGCAGCCGTGGCTAGCGCTTTTGATTAAGAAGTAGCTGCAAAAGTTAAATATATCAACTAAACCTTTTTAAGAAAAAGCTCCACAGAAATAACAAAACCTCAAAAATAAAGCCTAATGGCAAGTTATGATTTTGTCGCTCCATTTAGTACCGTCCCATACAAATTCGTAAAAATCATCATCACCAACTTTCGCAATATATACTAATTACAAAAACCCTAATATTGTAACCTACATAATTTAAAGCAGAATTAAAATCTCTATCTTCTAACATAACTCTGGCTTTAATCAGCGCAGGGTAAAAGGTGCTACAAAAACAATAACCGAAAAAACCAATTAATACCTATTATAATTATCTACCTCCCTTACGCCAGCATAACAACAATATAACTTTATAAGCCAAAATAATAATATATAAAGCTTAAGATTACCCGCGATAAACCCCGAAACATATTCTCTTCCTAATTAGCCAAATACGAATAATATACTAAAAAATCTTAGGTACATATAAAAATAACAACAAAGTAAACAACTATACCAGCAGCTCGTCTTCATCTAACGAATCCTTACTTTGCTTATCCGACAACGACGCGGAAAACAACGAACGGTCTTAATTAAAACTCTTTACCGAATTATCCATAATCTATACCATAAAATCATAACCTTCTTCCGTATACAGGATATTACGGTTATCCAAATCCAAATCATCCCTAACGAACTCGGTACCAAAAGCTATATAAGCAACTACGTTAAAACTATTCATAAATTAATCTTTATCCTTTATTATATCCAACCAATTAAGCCCACCTTTATTATTAACAATAAGTATGGTATCGTTAAAATCGATAAACCTAGTTTCCATAAGTTTACAGCCCGTAACCAAAATATCCTCGGATTTTTAACCATTTTCTTTAACCCGTAATAAATATTTTTTAACAAGCCAAAAATTACGAAATAAAAAGTATAAACGTTCGAGGATTTCGTTACAAAAATCTCGAATAACGTAACGCCTATCTTGCGAAAAAGCATAACGCGCATAGAATTCGCGCTATAAGGAAACACGGTACCTAACCAAAAACGAATCTTAGGAAAAAACAATATTAACGTTATATATATTATTTCTTAACCGTCGGAATTCGCCAATAGGTTATAAGTTATAATATTCGCCCTTTCGATTAAATACTTCCCATATTTTCTTCCTGGATTTTGTAAAAGCCAAACTTAATGCTAAAATCAAATTAATAACTACCGGATATACTACTATAGGATATAATATCTAACCAAAATAAAGCATCTTTTTACTATAATTACTTTAACCGGCCTTATAAAAAAGGACCGATAATATCGGTATTAACCGTTTAATATAACCAACGTTACCGTATCATATAGCATACGAAAGGCATAAATAAACCTGGACTTCTTAAAAAAAACGGTAATAACTTTAGAATTCTTTATCGATAAAAACGACATCGTTTAACGGTTAGTTATTATTAACAGTTGTGTCGAAAAAACTATCGCCTTACGGAATATTATCCGTATTAAAAATATAGCCGGCCTTATAATTAGCCGATAAAAAGGCTTCTTTTAATACGCCTTAATTAAAACCACGTCGTTTAAAAAATGATATATATAAACCATATTCCCGAATTAAAAAATAAAATATTTACGAATTATCCGCTAAGTTATTTATATTACCAAATAACATATTGTTAGTAAATAATAACAAAAAATCTTCGAATAAACCTTAATCCGTTAACGCGTCCTAATTAAAATCCTATAATAACTTCCTTATTCATCCAGCATGATTAAAATACTTAGAAACCATATTATACGCGACAATTTCGAACTCGGCGACGGTTAACCGGAAGTATATATATTTAATAAATTCGGTAAACTAGGTTTTCGAAAAAAAGTCTTCAATCAATAAATTCCTAATAATTTCGCATACGCCAAACGCCTTTTTTACAAATAATTCATATCGATTGCATAACCTTTACAAAAATAATATAAATATGCGAATATTATATATATAAAGGATAAAAAATTTAAATAAATAAAACTTTGACAAGTTTAATATAATTACGTTATCCTATTTAAAAATTAACGATTCGCCTTTAAGGTTACTTACGTTATATACGCCCTATTAATATTATCAGGTTAATAAGTACGTATAAACGTAAGCAGGAAATTTATCTATATATAAAACAAAACGGGAACGGAAAAAAGCTACGGTTTTTTATTATATGAATCGGTTACTTCGGCCTAATTAGCCTGTATTTTCCGGATATAATTAATTATCTTTTAATTCCTATAAATAAAATAAAGGCGTTCGGAAAACCGATAAAATTATTTTTCTTTAAATCAACATATTTCCTGGAAAGTCTTTCGATAAACGCCATAGGTACCGTCGATGGTGCCTTTGTTTTCGTCGACTGCACCTAACAAAATGGAACGGCACTTATCATACGGTATACGCTTTAATTTAAAAAAGCTTAAAAATTATTATTTATTTCGTTTATAAAACGTATTAACAAAAATAAAAAATAAACTCCAAATAATATTAATTACGAATTAACGGAAAATATTAAATAGTACCAGATATTATTATAACGTTTTGTAAAACTATTTTATTTTATAATGTTAATTAAAACGGAATATTAATTACTTTAATTTTTTTTAAGGATATAACTATAACGATAAATAATAACGGTAATAAGATTCCGTATAACAAAACCGTATCAAAACATTATATTACGGATATAATCTTAAATATTAAAGTTATGGTACTAAAATACGATATTATCCTGTTATACTTAATCGTAAAGCGCAGCCTATCCTAATTAAAATTATATTATTATAAAGAAAATAACGTAATTATTTTTATTGCCTTTAATAACCGGATTACGTTTTTATTTAACGTATAATAACTTTCGCAAATATTTAACCTTTTTAATATGATAATCTTATTTCGTAATAATCTCGAAAATAATAAAAACTTACCTAATAAATAGGGTAGATAACTACCGTTAATTTTGAAAATAATCCGAACCATAATAACTAAAATCATAAGAAAAGAATACGTAAAAACGTCTCGATTGTTATTATTACAAAACTGTTTCGCCTTCCGCTTCGTATTATATAATTATTATTTTTTACTTAAGTATATACCTACTTAATTCAAAAGCTTAAATTAATTAAGGGCTATCGGTTTTACAGATTATTTACCTTTGTCCAAAATAATATAAATTATTTCAACTTTAAATAATAAACTTTCTGGTAGGTAGCGGAACTTAGGCCTTTTTATAAAAGTTATAAACTTTTTATATAACGTATTATAATATTTGTTAATAATAAAATCCTAATTAATAAAAGTTATAAACTCTTTTTAATTTTTACATATTAATAGCTTATTGCGTATTCGTTTTTTTTAATACGTTAATTAACCGGTTAATTCAAATAATCGAACTAGGAATTCGGCCACCATTTTTATAAAAAACCCAACTACGGATAAAATTTTTAAACGTTATATACGATTTCCTATATTAATTCCAAAAATCTATTATACGCGTACGTATATTTTGTTTTAAAGGTGTAAATTGGTGAAATTAAACGAATTTGGATTCGTCGTATTTAGAAAATAATAATAAAAACGTAACGGGTTTGGGCTACATTTATTACACGCGTTGGGGTTTAAAAGTAATAAACGGGTCCTAATTAAAATTAAAATGGTATTAATAATAAGCCATGATTGGAGTAACCGTATAAATAAATATTTATAACTATAGGAAATATCTTATTATTAAGTTATCATAGATTTTCCTTTTTTAAAAAAGTAAAAAAACTATATGGACCCCTTTTTCGTATAATATTAACTCAGGCCTCGCTGGCTCGTTACGGGGATTTGGGGTTTGATTGGTTGATTTTTAGCGTTGTGGAGCGGTACTTAAGTGACTTCGAAGAAAATGGAGAACGAGCCAGAGAGGCCTGAGCTAGCTAAGGTAACCCATAGGAATAGACTGGTTATACCTGACTTGACGCCGCCACCGTGACATTAAGATCTATTCCGATTTTAATACTAAAGTCGAATTTTTAGTTATATATCCGCGTAATTCGTTTTTTGATATATTGTTATTTTTACATATATTTGGGGTAATAGGTAGGCCTGTAATAAATACCATAAAGGTTTTCATATCTGTTTGAATATTTTAATAGTAAGACTTTATTTTAACTTTAATATTTATTAATTAATATATTTAATTCTAATTTTACGTATCGTTATTAGTCTTTTTATTAAGAATGAGAAAGTAATTCTGTTTTAAAAGCTTTTCTTTCTATCTTACTCTTTTAGTTATTGGATTATTACAGGTTTTACGGTTAAGGTTTGCTATTTTTAAATAATTGCTTAAGACCATTTATTCTTCTTTTAAATCTTTTGGGTTTTATTGCTTTAAAACGATGATAATCGTTTTTGAGCTTAATTATATGAATCGATTTATCATTATCTTTCTTTTTGATTAAGTTTTTAAAAGACGTTTCAGGTATTTGTTTATTATTCTTTAAGTTTCCTATATTAATAAACCTTATGCTTTATTTTATTGTAGTTATAATATTAATTTTAATCTTAGTGTTGTTATTATATACTCTTTATTTCTATAAGTCTAGGTACCGTTTTATAAGATACGTTAATTTTTATAGCCCCTGAGTATTAACGGAATACCTTAGTTTAGTATGCTGTTAGTTTTTAAAATATTTAGTTCTATAGAGGTATCGTCGCTCGTCGATTTTAATTATTAGAGCGATATAATTTTGTAACGTTTTGCTCCGTTTATTCTTAAATAAGTTCTTTTAAATTTGCTTTTAAGTGAAGAATGTAACTATTAAAATGTTTCATTTTCAGTTACTTTGTGACGTTAACTGGACGAAAAAGATACTGAATTTAGAAGCTCATTAATTTTACTTTAAGTTTTTAATTTTTCAGGCTTGATTGTTTTATTCGGAGTGTTTATTTTAAAACAGTCTTTTTTAAATCTTTTTAATTATTATAAAATATTATAGTTATGATAAACATTTATTTAAATTGATATACAATTTATTTCCAGCAAGCAAGTTTGAATTAAGTTATTACGTTTTAAGATAATTATTTGATAACTTATTAAATTCGAATAGTAAATATAATAAGGTCTATTAGAAAGTACTTAAAATATGTGCACTATTTTATAGCGTATTCTTATAACTTAGGAATAATTGTGTTAAAAAGATCGGGCTTAATACGTTTTAAAATCTTTTTAACTTTTTTACTGCGAGTTATTTAAGCAAATTATATTAATTAGATTAGTTAATCCGATTCAGCTAATTCTGATAATTATACGGATTACTTAATAATGACCTATTTATATAAGTTAACCTTTAAAACTTTTAATTTACTACGTTCTTATTAAATATATTAATAAATACATTTCTATTATTAAAAAGCTATATAATCATGTTAAGTAACTGATTTAATCATTGTAAACCTTTTTCTTAAAAGAAGTTAAGCCAGACCTTTTCATCTTTAAATTTTATAATATTATTTTAAAGGATTTTTAAAATTAGTTTAAAAGCGAGTTACTTAGTAAATAATCTAATACCAGCAATATTCTTTAAATTTTAATGATATTATTAAATAAAGACGTATCACGTATAGCGGTTAATCGGTTTAATTAAGTATTTTATTTAGTCGTATAATTTCTATTAATAATAAAGTTAGGCAAAATTAAATATTATAATATACCATAATTATATTTAATAGTAATAATTTATTTAAATTATAAAACTAATAAATGTAATAGAACCGATTATATCCGAGTATTAATCGCTTCCGTAACCCTTAAGTTTTGGTGAGGTTTTTTTCTTTATATAGTTCCGACCGTTTGGAAAGGCTAAACCTGGTTAGGTCGTAACATCTTCGTAGTCGTCGAAAATAAGGAAACGTTTCCATTTTTTCGTAGGCGTTCGTATATATTTATCGAAATAGTAAAATTATTTTAAATCTAAGTCGTCCGTTATCGAATTATTACGATTTATATTAAACCTTTAATCGAGGAATAATCGGTATTATCGATATTAGAAATTAAGGTACATTCTTCTTATTACAATAATAAATAATAAACAACAATGAAAGTTAAACTTCCGAATTAATAATTTATATAATTATAACTTATCTTTAATTTCTTTAATACTTATTTAAACTTTTTATACATTTTAATATTTTTAATTATTATATCCGATATTATAAAATATTATAATAAAAAGTTCGTTCTGTCGAACGTATAATTATCCTTTTCCACGGTATTATATTTTGCGATTATAACTGAAATATACTCGAATTATTTATAAAATACTTTTAAACTTTCGTATAACAGCCGTTTATAATCGATTTTTCGATATAAACGCGTTTTATTTTTATTTTCTTCCGTCTTATAAAGTTTGACACCCAGTTAACCCTGATATATATCATAACGCGCTAGGTAAATAATAAATTTGGTATATCTTTAATACGCTAAAACCGGATAAAAAAGGTTCGAGTACTTAAGTTACATTTTGGTCGATAATTAATCTTTTTTCTGTTGCTAATAGTTTTATAAATTAGGAATAATATCGGCTCGAAAGAGTTTGCCGTTCTAACGAATCTTTAAACTAAATTCTAAAACGGTATATACAACGCCTAATTTCATATAATTAAATATCGGATTATATTTTTAAAACTAAACCGTTATGTTTATTTTATCTGTTTTATAAAGCGTTTTATTTTATAATTATTTTTAAAAATTAAGTAATAAAGGAGGGTTATTAAAAAGGTTAAGAAAATTACCTATCTTCTTTGTATCGTACCTTATTAATTCTTTTTAATTTTTTAATACAATCTCTATTTTAAAGAAATACGAGTGGTTTATAAATGTTAATATTGCTTCTTTATAAATACGCGCTCTCCAAGTTAATCGAACCGCATTTAAAAGTATGCTCGGTAAGTTTTTACGGCTGGGCAGCTAGTAGCTTTTCGCCCTTCTCGCTCCAGTAAACTTTAAACGCCATAACGCCTTCTCTTATCAAAAAGCGATTATTATAAGACTTTGTAAGTAGCGGCTGTAAAGATTTATACAATATACCTTTGGCAAGCAGGCTTAAAAGGGCTAGCTGATTACAGCCGCTAAAGCGGCGACGGCGACGAAGGGCTTCCGCAGTAGCCGTTGAAGCTGCAGCCGCTTACATTAATTTTAACCTTTATGACCTTATAAGTCGTCAGTCTTATCGAATTTTAACCTTTATAACCTTATATGTCGTCAATATTTTAAGAACTAATAGTTACATCTGAATATCGAAAGCGTCAGAGGCTAATAGCGGGAAAAGGGGTTGATTTCAAAAGCAAGTTCAAGCGCTAGGGGGTACATGGAACGAAAAGCATAATTCCTTATGCAAGATAAGTGGGCCATAACGTCACTTTCTCTCCATCCCAGCCCTACCGAACACACCCTAACTGTCAGTGTCTACTAGTAGCCTCACTTTCTGATACTAGTAGCAGTTTTTTCAGTACACTGGAGGTGGTAGACGGGGTGGGACACCCCTTTGGCCACAACTTAATCTGCTGCTGTCAGCTAACTATTTGCAGTTTAACGGCGTGCTAGCGGCGTACTCTTCATTGCATAACATTAACCTGTCGAGACGACATAAGTCACCCATATAAAAATGTTCGGCGAACTTTAAATTTCGAAGTGGCGAAATTGCATCGTTCGTGGCCGCTGAAGTCTGGCGAACAAACTCTAACATGGTTGTCGTTCCATCAACGCAAGCTAGCGCAGAGAACCTCCCGGGCTCATCGATCACTGTATGCACCCGACTGCGGGCCATCGAAACTCTAGGGGTTCCTGTTGATCGAGCAGTCAGTCACCGGCTACTGACGAAATGTCAACGTATTCGAGCCGAAATAGACGCACTCTAGGCCAAATGTATTCGTCAGCTCATTGCCAAATACGTGTAATCAATTGAACGGAAAACGGTATATAACCACGCGCCCAGCTGCGCTCTGGTTATCTTCAAAAGTCAACATTGTCCAAGTCAGGTCAACCCAAGCAGTCATTCTAAACCATCACCATATACTTATTAGTCTTATCGAAAACTTGGCGCCACCACAATCTCCTTTACCCTTAACTCGGACTAGAGACTTATCATTACTGCGCTTACAACACCATCTAAAACGCCAGACACCAGAAACCAAGATAACAATGAAAGCCTGTCAGCTCGTAGCTTTCTGCCTCTCCGTGGCCCCATTCTGTTTGGCGGACCCTGCCTCAGCCGGCATTATGGTCAACAACCAGGCAGGATTCTCCGCCTGGATGTACGTCAGGTCAGGTAATCGCGAGTCCAGGCATAGTGGACTCATACCTGGGGCGGGAAATACCTGGTTCACCTATGACGAGTTAACCGGGCAGGGGTTTCAGGAAGGGGAAAATTGCTGGATGGTTGCAGACATCGCAGGGGGCAAGAAAGGCTATGAATCTGGAGAGAATTTCGATTTGAAGAAAGGTGGTATTATTGGAACATATGCTCTTCGGGGCGCGACTTGGACGCCTTCCTGGCATCGACTCTTCGACTGAAGAATTGCATGGGCAAGAGGCTTGTATAGCTTATCGGCGGAGAGGGAATTCAAAAATGTGGGGGGTGGACTATCAATTTGTAGGGCAATGGATCTAACAGAATGTTATACGAGCAAATCAAGTTTGTTGGAATTCCGGAGATGGCATCTATAGGGGCTTATCGCACTTGTCGGCTAACCTTTCTATCAGATATACGGCCAAAGTAAGGGTCCATCTATGCGAGAATTGGTTGTGTCTGCTGACCTGATCGTGGGCGAGCTGATCAAATGAAGTTGCATTTTGCGCCCCTGAAAGTCACCGCCGAGTGCCTTCTCGAAGCACCGGCACCTTGAACAAACGATCGCTCCCTGGAGCTTTCTATGCATAACCTGCGCAAGTTAATATGATAGCGGAAAACTCGCTATACGATAGTAGTCTTTTCATTATTAGCTTAAAGCACGTTAATTACAGATGGAAACGATAACATACGGGCGTTATTAATAAGAAAGGTATTACACCATTAGATTGTGGGTTAATAAAGCAGTAACACTGCATGCCGAGAAAGTGAGTCATAGAGGGGTAGGGTGCATAAAGCCTTGCTTTGGTTCTAGGCCCAATTCACGAGATCAGATGGTTTACTCCTGAAGACATATCCGATCGCACCCTCCTACCATGCTGGATTGCAGCCAACAACACGGCAGCAGTGGCCAGGAACAATGGAGACCGGCGGATCTTCTGTGATAACCACACCAGTTCCATTACAGCACATGTATGATACCCTACAACTAATAATACATCCATCGGATGCATCCCAAACTCCGGGAAATTCTAGTGAGCTGTTATATTGGCCGTTCCAGCAATCGTGGTAGATGCACATAGGCCCAGCCTTGCACATCAGAGAACTGCTCTGGATAAGAATGTCCTTCATCATGTATAGCAGAATCCGCATCCAGGTGTCTCTTACGGCTAGCTAGCAAAAGCTTTAATCTCGGACCCCACATAATGAGTTACCCTAACAATGAATAGCGGATTCCACGTAAACGCGCAATACATAAAAATTAATAATTAATTAACAAAAATAATGAAAATAATATTATACTTATATATTAAATGGTTATTCTACGATTTATATTTACTAAGGATTTTGGACGGACATTATGTTTTTAAAAACGTATAATAAATATAAAGAATAAAATCAAATTATATATTTAAATATAAAGGTTTCTATTATTTCATAAATTTAAGGTTTAAAATTACGAGTATTATCTCTATTAATATAAATAAAATATATATGTTTAATAAAATCTATTTAATTTTATTATGTTAATAGTTTTTATTATTTATGTACAACGTATTTAATGGTTGAGTTGATGGCTTAAAGTATATAATATAAATTTAATAAAAATATTTCTATTTTTAAAAAAAAAGAGTTTTAACTATTAGTTTAAATTTTATATTAACTATTCCTTAATGTGTATGGTTGCATAAGAATTAATTATGAACGGCTAGAAATATTAGCAATGACATTAATATAATAAATAGTTAGAAGACTTTAAATAAACGGTAAAAATATTTTAATATCTCTTATGATAACTTTAAGATAAATTTCTATAATATTAAAACTAGAATTATAAAAATTCAAAATAAAAAGTTGTAATAAAAGCCGGGTATTTATTAAAGTTGATCGATAATATATATAGTACAAATGAATCATTTAATATATAACGTTACAAACAAGTAGTCTGGATGGACAAGTAATCTAGATGGTTTTTTGCACCTCGTAACAACAAACTTAAATTAAGTAACCACAACGTATCAAATTATTTTAATTAGTCGGATTCTTTATCGCTAGACGTATTTATAGCTTCTTTATAAATACGCGCATTATATCCGGGCTTGCCGCAGACGCCATATTTCCGTTCCTTCGTTTTAACCCTCTTACGACGATTGCCTTTAGTTGCTGTTAGCTGCATTTTTTTATTACTTTTTTTTTCGGCCAAAAAAGGTTGTTCCTTTTGTATAATAATTGTTCCTTCTTTTTAAAAACGTTTATTTTTAGTTTTCTGACGTTTGCTTAAGATATAGTTCGTTTCGCGTAATTAGGTAATTTTTTCCCGAAAAAAAGCGATTTTGTGTAAAAATAATAGGTTACTTTTAGTTAAAAGATTAACTAATTTAATTATTTTTGTCGGCGAGTTACTCTGATAATTTCTGATCTTTTTTTGCAAGTACTGCCCTTATTTTGTTGCTTTACGGATATTTTTGGGGAGTTTTGCGGGCGGGGAAAGAATAAAACCGGCGGAGGTTAACGGGAAGACGGTTGGCGTAGGTATAATTAGAAAAGTTTCGAGCTCGGAAAGGACGTTATTAAAATCGAATAAAATAAGATTAGCTTTCGCGAATTTAAATTTGATATTATCGGACGTTATGGTAGTTCTGAACGTATCGTAAAAGCCGGCAAGAAAATCCTTTTTGGCAATATAGGTATAATAACGTCGTATTAGGTTTTTGATATACCGTAAATAAACGCGTTTTAAAATAAAAAAATAAAATCCGTTAAAAGGTTAAAACCGATACGAAAAATAAGCGGATATATAAAGCGTAATAATATCGTAGTTAACGTAATATCTTTCGAATTTTATCGAATAATAACTTTTGTGGCCGTCGAAAATAAAGAAACGTTTCGAACTTTTCGTACGCGTTTAAGTATATTTATTAAAACGCTAAATTGATTTTAAATTTAATTTATTTATTATCCAACTATTATAATTTAATATAACCTTTTAATAAATTAATAATAGGTTATCGTAGTATTAGAATTTAAGGTAATTTTTCCTTACCATAATAATAAATGGTAATAAAGCTTAACCTTAAAAATTGATAGCCTGGATAATTATAACCTATTCTTTATTTTTTTGTTACGTTTGTTTAGGTTTTTTACGTTTTTCGATATTAGTAATTACCATACCCGTTATTATAAAAAGCCTTATTAAAAATTCGGTCTTATCGAAATTGTAAATATCCTTTTTTACGATGCCATGTTTTGCGATAGTAACCCGAATAAGTTCGAACCATTTACGAAATGTTTCTGGATTTTCGCATAAAACCCGTTAATAATCGATCTTTCGATTTAAACGCGTTTAAAGGTTTTGTTATTGTTTAATAAAGTTCGACGCTTATTTAACTTTAATACGTTTTATAACGCGTTAAGTAAGTAATATATTGGCTATATCTTTAACGTGCTAAAACCAGATAAGAAACGTTCGCGTATTTAGGTTAAGGATTCGGTCGATAATCGATTTTCTTTTGGTTGGCGTTAATTTTCGCGTTTTGGGTATATGGTTGCTTTGGGAAGGTGTGCCGGTATATCGTGTCTGTAAAGTAAAATGGGTAACTTTATATATAGAACTAAGTGTCGCATAATTAAGCTTCGGGTTTCGTTTTTTAGCCGGAATGGTTAAATTTATTTTCGTTTTTTTTGTAAGCCGTTTTATATTGTTATTTTTAAAAAATGGATAATTGAAGCTGGGTAGTTAAAATGTGTTAAAAATCATCCAGACTACTTGTCCATCCAGACTACTTCTCTGTGACGTTATTATATAATTCATTATAATTTATTATGCAAGGTGGACATAGGTTCAAGCTTTATTTTCTAGGCCTAGCTAAATATACAGAAATTATTCTACGATGTAATTTCCACGATTAATATTATACCTAGTATCTTCGAATACGATGGCTGATTAATAGTTTTTATAGTTAGGATAAACTGTATACCTCAGTCCCATAGAGCCTTACTCTGAAGCCGAATGCGTGGTTGCCAACAAGCTTCGACTTTGACGAACCTTATGCTCGCTGTCTCTCCGGTTCGGCAGGGTTAATATTATAATTTATTATAAATAACGTTTTCTATTAACGTCTTATACAAGCCCGCGGGACACACAAGCTTACGAGATACTTTTATTAACATTTTAACTATCTAACTTTAATTATGCATTTTTTAACATTTATAACATGGAACGACGTACGAAAGAATCTAAAATGAACCTAGCCGTGCAGGCTAAAAGAAACCCGAAACTTAATTATAAGGAGCTTAAATCTATTTATGATGTCCTATATTTTACCATAAAAGCTCGATTTAACGGTAAATACGCCCGAACCGATATTACCTCCTATTTGCGAAACTTGACGCCGACCGAAAAGAAATTCATTATCGAAAAAGTCTTAATCTAAATACGCGGGCGGTTCCTGTCCGGCTCCAATACATTAAAAATATAGGAAATTTACTGCTTACTTAATACTTTACGATACGCGTCAAGGTTAATTAAAAATCGAATTTTGTTACATAGTAAAAAAAAAAGCATAAAACGTAGTTAAATTAAAAGATTAATTATTATGGGTATTATATAAGGATCCGAAAGTATTTCGTAAATGATTTAAGCTTTTTCGGATTATAATCGCGAAATACGGTAGTGTAAAAAAATATTTATAACTTTAACGAAACGGGCTTTTTAATACCATTTCTTATAATATCGGCCATAGTAATTATAAATAATAATAAAAACGTAAAAAACGTAAAAAACGTAAAAAACGTAAAAAACGTAAAAAACGTAAAAAACGTAAAAAACGTAAAAAACCTAATAAAAGTAAAAAACGTAAAAAAAGTAA
>QJNU01000392.1:0-71308 GCA_004154915.1 Monosporascus ibericus
ACCCGACTTGAAAATACTCGCATCGGCATCAACCGATAGGACCGTCCGGCTCTGGGATACGACAACGGGACGGCTACGGCAGACGCTCGAGGGTCACAATGATAGTATCTCGTCGGTCGCCTTCTCACCCGACTCGAAAGTACTCGTATCGGCATCATACGACAAGACAGTCCGGCTCTGGGATAAGGTAACGGGACGGCTACGGCAGACGCTCGAGGGCCATAATGATATTATCTCGCCGGTCGCCTTGTCACCCGATTCGAAAATGCTCGCATCGGCATCACAAGACGAGACCGTCCGGCTCTGGGGTATGGTAACGGGGGCATAAGGGCTACAGGAATGATATCTAGCCCTGGCATACGGTGGTGGATTAAGGGTTCTTAGTACACAAGGGATAAGGCCCGCTGAACGACGAATAGAACTAGCTTATACTTATTTCTTACATAACGTGCTACGGAAAGGGTACGAAAGGGTAGGAAGTTTATAAATGTTAATAGATCTCTTTAACGTTACGTAAGGTAATTCTCCTCGGTTAGCAATATGTGGCTTCTTTATGTTAAACTGCAAAAGTGGTAAGTGATGAAGCAGATTCTACGGATAGTAAAAACAGCTATTTGGGTGCAGTTCCACATCCTGAACCAGACAGACATTTGTAAGATCGAAATCTCCCTTGAACGTGAATGCAACCGTCATCCTCACCGCGACCAAGCCTGACCACTTCAGCTCTAAGTGTCGTTGCTGGAGTGGCGGAGCTCGCAGCCTATATGTAGATGTGTTGTATTGCGTAGGCAATGGATTCAAGCAGCCGTCAGAACAATCCCAAGTAAAAGACTTTACGCCCAATAATGCCCATGATAACGCAGCGATATAATCTCCAATAAGACTCCTAGGAACACTTTATGCAGCGATTCAGCAGTCCTTCAGGATTTGAAGTAGGTGATGGAGAGGAAGGGAACAGACTGGAATCAAAAATGCTCCTCTCGCGGTCTTTCGATGAAATCATCGATCATCCGAACGGCGAGGACTCTACCTACAATCCAGTTATCCCATGAAGTCCGTTAACCCAGCATTTTCGGTACCATAGCGAAAATATCCTGTGTAACGAAGAAAAGGCGAAGTTCCAATCACCAGTAGCGAGAGCACAATAACCATTCACCAGTAGCGAGAGCACAATAACCATCCACGAGATAAGCCTTTCGCTCCATGCGGAAAATCAGACAGTCCGGCACACAACCGCCGATCCGCCGGAGACAAGTGAAAAGTCGCAGGTTCTTAAAGGAGAGACCCACAACACTCGGCCACGAACTCCGAGCAGCAGGGTCGTCAATGCCGGTATATATGACAATGTGCTACTATTTGCTTTCTCCGTTCACAAGGATACACCTACGAGAGCCTCGAGATACGCTCCCCCCTCCCACCCCCCCCAAAAGTCCCTCGACGAACCCCTGGCCATTGGAACCTATCTCACACAGTTGGCCAAGTCCAAGCTGAAGTCCAACCCCAGCCTGGCCCTATAGCTCGCCCCGTCGCCTTTACCGATCACGACCAGTGCCAGGCCTGATACTAGGCCATGGACCATAGCTCCGACTGTATGTCCTGTGTTTGAACATATCGAAGCGGTTCAGGCCTGGAGAGCTGCGAGGTGCCGCATCGCCATCTCCTACTTTGCCTGGCTACGAAGCGCGGAATGCTGTTCGCGTGGAGCGAATGGGTTAATGGCGCTGGGAAGTGGTGATCACCGTCAAGGTTTGTGCACAGGAATAGGCGGAACCAACTTACATAATCGAGGCAGCCGTATCAGGTCGTCTGATTACATAGTAAAGAGTGCCGTCTCTTGCATAGGAGACAAATCAGCAATGTTTCCTCTATGATGCTTCGTCTCACAACTCCCAAGCCCAGATTTGTGTGGAATTCAGGCAGAGCCCAATCATATCATTATCGGCTATCCCGCTGCCCACAGGCTCTCCCAGCTAATCAATATGCCCCCTCCCTCCTTTTCCACGCCGGGGTCGGTGCCATCTCGATGTTTCCGTAGCCCGTAGCCGTCACCGTACCGACCCTGATCTCGAAGCCCTCGACCTTGGCACCGCCCTCCTCCATGGCCCACAGCGTGACTCCGAGATAGTTGGTGCCGTGGTAATTCAGAATGCCCTGCGGGACCGGATACCTGCTCTGCGGGCCGATGTGGTTCACGTAGGTGCCGAACTGGTATCCGTTGACAAAGATCTGGGCTCGGTAGGCCACAGCTGTCGTGTTGACGAACTCGAATGAGATGGGGATGTCGTAGCCCGTAGGCAGGTTGAGGTCGAACGACGTGGCATAGTAGACGATGCCGGGCTTGGTGAGCCCCTCCGTCGGCCCCTTGCTGTAATCCCAATATTTCGTGGGAGCCACCGGGAGGTGGTAGCCCTGCCGCTCGATGAAGAGGCCGCCCTCGTTGAGCGGGCCGCGATCCTTGTCGAGGTAGTTCTCGCCGCCGAGGTTGCCGGTGAGCTTCCAGCTGATATCCGACTTGGGATGGCCCTCGAGCTCGTAGTCTAGGATGCCGCGGGGAATCTTCTGCTTCTCCTCCGGGATGACGTAGTTGTTGTTGAGCCCCATGTTGTCGATGACGACGGTGAAGACGTACTGTCTCCCCTTCTCGAGGGCCGGGAGCTCGTACGTGCTGTTTGCGTTGGTCGACTCCCAAGTCGAGTCACCGACGAAGGAGCCGATGAACTTGTCGTCCAGCCACACGGATGAGCCGAACGCCATGCCGCCCTGCGTCTGGATGAAGAACGTCGACTCGCCACCATTTGCGGTGAAATGGCCTCGGTAGATGAGAGTCCTCGTGTGATAACCGTAGTCGCCTGCATACAAGCTCGTGGGGGTCCTAAGGTCGGGGAAGGCCGTGTTAGGGGTTTCTTTCAAATCGGCAACAGTCCAGGCATCGTCCGAGTAGTCGGGCTGCAACTCTGGAAGCGCATCGATCTTCTTCCACTTGAGTCTAGAACAAGACGGGAGCTTGAAGCGCGGCTTCCTGAACTCGACCGTCGCAGTCACGACACCGCGTTCATCCTGTTCGAATGGCAATGATCGGCCATTGAAGTTGAGGGTCTCAAGCTTTTCGGGCGCACCTCCGATGACTTCGATGGTGGTTGTCGCGTTAACGTCGCCAACAAAGCTCAACGTTGCGTCGTCGACCTCAACGGTGCGGATTAGATACCCGGCCTTGACGATAACAGACGATGTGCCGACCTGTGCTGGCTCTGGAGGCACCCAAAAATTGTATGCCTCGTTGCGTTCTGGATGTAGTTAGCTATCTTCATTCGGAGCCGCCGTGAGCCGGAAACCCACCAAGGAGATAGATGTAGAGGTCGCCGTGAACGCGAACAACCTTTCGTTCCGGTGAGACCGCCCAACCTAGAATCGTGTATCCGTCTCTCTGTTCAACTGTGACATCTGATCCTTCGACCACTTCGTCGTCATCACTGCCACGTCCTTCGACCGCAAGTTCGTGGTGTTCATCCGGGCCACCATACACGACAAGGACTGTCTTGTCACTGTATTTCTTCCTGTGATCCTGGCTGTCAGTATGCCAACACCAGACGCTCCAAGGCGAGGTGTGCTCACCATGTGAAAATCTCGGCCGTCGAATAAACCAGGTTCTTGTCACCGACGAGGTAATCACTGACGTGGATCTTGGAGTCGCGACGCGTCAGGTATAGACTATCGCTCAGTTGCGGAACTGTCAGGTCGCCGAACCCGACAGTCTGCACCTTCAGACGGTAGGGGACAGTTTCGGTCGAGTCATACTGCGTATGCCTGTCGCACTCAGTATGTGGTTTAACACCCCGGGGACGCAGCTGCAACTGACCTTGCAATGTAGAACTTAGTAGTGTCCGTGATCGCCGGCGTGACGGTGATAGCCTCATTATCCGTCCATTCGAGCGACGAGTTGAATCGGTCAGCCACTAAATAGGCCGGCGACACGTGGAAGAAGTTGGCCTGGAGTTTCATCTCGCTATACTTCTCCCGGTAGACAAGGCGCTCCTCGGTGATCTGCGCGCCGTAGTCGTAGGAACTGTAGCCCTCCGCGTGGCCGAGGTTACCCCAGTTAGTGCCACCGAACGTCTACCAAGGCATTGTCAGCGCCCTCTCACGTGTACGTATTAGCATTAACTGCTTACCATGTAAATATTGAAGATTGTAGCCCCGACGGCGTAGTTGTTCTTGTAGATAACGCGCTCGAATTCGTGGTTGAGCAGCTGCGAGCAGGCTTCAAAACCAGCACCTCCGGGCGGCTGAAAGCCTCCACCCTGGAACTGCGAGGTCTTAGTCTCTGCTCCGCTTCCACAAAGGGATGAGACTTACCTCGACAAGAGCATAGGGCGAGTCCGGTGCGATCTGATTGTTCAACTCCAACCAGTCGGTAGGCAGGCCGTCTTCGGGCCAGACCGTCGGGTTGAAGCAGTCGAACCCGAGCGGATACGAGTCGTGGCCATAGATGTCGACGCTGGCAGGGGTCGAAGTGGTGATATAGGCGTTCATGTGAGCTTCATTGTTGATCGACGGGACAACGATACCAGCATCTCGGAATTGCCGGTCGACGTTCTCCCAGTACTCGTAGTCCGGGAATTCGTACCCTTCGAGGTAAGACTGATATTCATTCTCTGGCTGGTACAGAATGACCGGTCCGCCGTTGGTGATTTGGGCCTCGGCGATGATGCGGCCGATGTTGGCCGAGTAGCTATAGGGCCCAGGGTCAACCTACCACCTACTTCAATAGCGGCATCCCGGGTCACTTACTTGGCCGTCGCCTCCAGATATGCTGCATCGTTCGTCCTTAGCCTTCCCTGAACACGCTGCAACCAACCCGGAAAGCCACCACCAGCGACCTCAGCGTTGATATAGGGACCGGGGCGCTGTTATCGTTGTGAGAAGGGGAACTTGGAAGACACACGTCGAATGACTCACGGCCAACAGGTATAGGCCGGCTTGCTTCGCGGCCTCGAAGAAGGGCTCAAGGTCAAAAATTCCCTCAGCTCGGAATTCTCCCTGCTTCCCTTCTAACAGAAACCAGTCGATGTAGAATGAGACACAGGTGTATCCCATCGCCTTGATCTTCTGGAGCACATCAAGCCAGAGACTCGTAACGGGGAGCCTGTGGGCGGGTAAGCGAACGACCTCGTAGAAGCCCGAGGTATCTTACCTAAAGGGGTGGACTTCGGCGCTGAATATCATTAATCTCTCGCCATTGATCATCAGGCTCTTGTCGTCCCAAGTGACCTGTGTTCGCTATTCAGCGGTAGTTCTCCAGTTATTGCTTTCGGGACGCAGGTTGGCGAGCACTTACAATATTCTGTTGTTGTCTGCTCTCTACCTTAGCAGCAGCGACAGTGTCGACCGCTCTGCCATCAACGCCACCTACCCAGGCGAGTGGCAACAGAGGCAACAACCTCAAGCCGGAGAGCAACATCTTCGTCTGTCCTCGAAGTCGTCGAAGGCCGCACTCAAATTTCTTCTCAGGTCCGGCCCCTCGAAGATATCACAGAAGGTAGAGGGCGCTGGGAAAGCAACGGGGAGAAGACGGGGTAACTAGTCGGTGTTCCATTCTACATAGAGTATTTGCAAATATTATTCGCCGTCCTCAACTCCATGATCTGCCGCATTCTATGTTCTCCTGCTTTGCCAAGTCGTCAGCCCATTCGCCAACGCCCAACCTGCAAGATCCAGGATCGCACATCGCTATGCTCCTAGCCCGGCCGTCTCGGTACGGTGGGGTATAGCGACGACACACCTTGCGGCTCGACTAGCTAACGGATTCAGTTAAAAGCGTGGGGCTTCACCGCATCCCCAACGCCTTACGATGCTTTGTTCCCCGGATTCCTGGTCGAGTGTTATCGGACAAGGCTTGATTCCCCACACCCCAAGATGCTCTCCAATCTTCCGTCCATACAAGGCGTAAGGATCGTGAGGGGGACCGTGGTCGTGCCAAGCCAGCTCTGGCCTAGAAGATCTAGCTACGGAGATTTCGGCCCGCTGAGGGAAACCAAGCGGAAGACAGCTATTGAGGCGCATGCACTGAGATGTCCGTCTAGCAGTCTTTGGCCGTAGCATCATCCGTAGAGTGGAGGCTAATGCTGAGGTCCACAACGGCGGGCTTAACGGATAGTTGGAGCCCTGAGATGTACTGTTATTATAGTTAAATTGGTAACGGTCTGATACATTGCTTATAGCTAATAGGTCTCTCGACTTTAGGAGAGTTGGCCCGGCTCGTCTTCGCAATCTACGGCTTAGACCAACTCAAGTCAGTGTTTGTATTTGTCGTTCCATTGCTCGTTACTAGGATGACAATGTGAAATTGCAATCCCTGGCATAGCGATCCCAAGACCCTCGTTAGAGACATATGCATGCACCTCGCTATAGAGATGGACCGAGCTACCGGGCCCATTCGGCACCGAAGTTGTCACCAATTCTACAGCCAGCCAAGACCCCTTTTGGATCAACTGAATGCCATTCATATTCCCCCAATTTATGACGCAATCATGTCAGGGATAGATTTACCATCAAATATGACCCAGCACGCTCTATCAGCGAGATTCACCTGTGGAGCATTTGTCACTTTCGAGCTATATGTATGCATTGGACGACTTGGCGGGTCAGGATTGCGGTAATGAGTACTTGACGATTAGTCTACGCTCGAAAGATTTTGGGCTAGGGATGACGGCATTTCTCCAGGAGCCTAGTACACAAGATAGGATGCCGGTGCGTGAATATACTCGGTGTTCATAATTCAGCCACGTTCGTTTATGCTGCTTCCTTTATACACGCCGGCCATTTTCGATCCAGATGCAGTGCCCCCTTGGAACTACGACGACAGGGACAGATCCTTATATGCGGGCGGGTGGCTGCTCCCCAGTCTCTGGAGGGGATCTGTTTCCGGGGCAGCCTCCCGCCCGATTTAGCCGCCCACGCCATAAGTCTCCCCGTTCCTAGTTCGTGGCTACCTGTACATAGCTCGCCGGCACGCTCTTGGTTGCACCTCCCTTCTCGACTTCGACCCATCCGTCGCCCGGGTCGTCCTTGATCAAGACAAACCGCTCACCCTCCGTCATGCTGTGCTCCGCGTCGCTCTGGGCGGAGTAGTCGTACATCGCCACCACATACTTCAGCTTCTTGGCCCCCCGCCGGGGTGCGACCGCGGGCCCCTTCTTCTTAGGCGCCGCCCCGATCGAGGAGCCGGAGTTCGAGTACGTAGAAGCGGGACGGTTGTTTACCGACGACCCCGTATCCTGAGGGGCGATGGGCGCGGCGGAGATCTCGAGGTACGAGGCAGGAACCAATCCTTCCTTGTAGCCAAGCCGGACCTTGGCCCAACCCGAACCATCTAAAGTGGAATGTGAGTGATTTAGTCCTATCTCAAAGAGTCATCGAAGACTTACCATCAGGCTCGAGTACTACAACCTCCCGTCCTTCAGGGACGGAAAGCTCGCCCCCGCTGTTCGCCTCGAAGCTGTAAAGCATCTTGCCCTTTTGTTCCGGAGGCCGCGTCGGAGCCGGGCCGTTGACAGTGTCACCGGGAAGCTCGCAAATATAGCTGGTAGGCGGCGGAGCCATTATCCGGGGTTTCTTGGGCGCGGCAGATGAAGGTGGTCGAGGGCTTGAAGGCTCCGGAGGGGCATCATCGGCCGGTGAGTGAGATGTAGCGACAGAGCCGCTAACTGATCTGTGTGCACTAGCTGCGTATCCCGAGCTCAAGGAGTTCATGGTGTTGGATCGAGTTAGATCAGGCAGCTCGGCGCCATGGTCTGGTGGACCATTTGCAGGTTTCAACAATGAACCTGCAGCTGCCTGCCTCTCCTGTTTGTATTTCTTGCGGTCCTCCTTAGATAGTTCACCTGGACATTCTGCGGGGACCTTCATTTGGCATTTGCTGTGGCAGGTATAACCACAATCCCTGCAGTCGAAGCCTTTGGCTGATAGGCCCCATATCCTCTCGCCACAAAGGTCGCAGTTGGTGGGGATCTTGAATGTTTGGGACTTGAAGTTGTGGTTCTTGGCCCCCAGAGTGACGTCTCCGACTACGGAAGTGATAGTTGATGTCTCTACCTCGGCAGTCAAGCGTTTCCGGTCAGTTTGATGGAGGTCCCCTTGGAGGTCGAAGATCTGCGAGACAACCAGAACCTCGTCCCTCTTCTCCCTCCCTTCGCGGATTGCCTGTTTCATGCGCTTGATATTCTCGATATCCCTCTTTTTCTTATCAGCTTCCCGTCGCAAATCTCCCAACTGGCCTTTGGACTTATTCAAGACGTTGCGCAGAAAAACCTTTGCCGGCTCGTCGGTGACCATGATGTCGTCGTCATGCCATACCGGACTGGGCTCAAAAGTCTTGTCGGCGGGCTCCTGCCACGCGCCTAGATTGTGCCGAATATACATCATCGAGTCGAAGTGGGGCTCGTTTCTAGTAATCTCTTGCGACAAATGCTCAATGAGTCCTTGGCTTTTTTGTAACATGGCCGTTTCGAGGCTAGCGGCCGTGGACCATATGGCATTCAGTCTTAGAGTGCGAAACTCGGCGAGGTCCTGCAGACTATCTAGAAGCTCGGGCACGTACTCGTGATAGTAGCGTTCTTTCAGCTTATTGGTGACGTTGATGGCTATCAGATAGGTATTTTTAACATTGTTCATGTCTTGGACGTGCTGTTGGAATTGACTTTGCGCTTTCGCCTTATCGAATGAGGACTCGGTCTTCTTCCGTTTGCTTTCCACCTCTTGGCAGGCGGCATCGTACTTGGACTTGACTTTGCGCAGGTCGGCGTAGGAAGAGTCTCTCTCAGCCTCTAGCTTCGCAGCATATTCGGCGTGACGCTTGCGCAACTCTTCAAACTTGGTGCCATAGTATTTCAGAGGGTCGGCGACCTTTGTAATTAGCTCGTTCCCGTATTTTTCGTGCTCGTCGGCTCGCGACTCGAGGGTGGTGAGATGAGCGGACCAGATGGTTAAGGAAGCATTTTCAAGGGAACCAGGGGTCATGGCGGGCGTGTCGCCGACACTTAGACTGGCGGACTTCTTATTCTTCTTCTCGAAATACTTCTTGGCTAAGGTATTGAGTTTTGCGCTATATTCCTTCTCGATGACGCTGCGCTCCCGGTAGAAACCCTGGATGTCGTCGAGCCATGCGATACTGTTGGCGACCCAGGCATTGGCAGGCTTGAAGCCATCCTGTCACGGGAAAGAACCATGTTTAGTGAAACTGAATTGTATGCAGCATAGTGATAGTCCTGTATAGGGGCGAAAAAGAGGAAAGTCAAAAGCAAGGCTTACCTTTAATTCAGTACCGAAGGTCGGCGCAACATCGACCTCGGCCATCGCGAATGTAGCCTCTTACTCTTGCTTGCAAGGAAATGCAAGGGGTAGGGTCTGGAATGAATTGCTATATGGATTCGCCGTATGTATACACAGTAGTCTTAGAGGATATGTAAAATAATAAGAATAAGTAGAAGCATGGAATTTGTATAACGCGTACAACATCATCATATCATGGGATTATGAGAGGTTGATGCGGTCGTCGTCATGTCCTCTTTCCCCGTTGGTTCAAGTGGGAAACTGAGATGGGCAGACACAGCCCGCTTCATTGCGGAGCACTCCGGGCAAGCGCAACTTTGGTAGTCGATTCAGCTTATGTACCTGCTGTAAATGGACCACAGGCCGGGGGCAAATATGGTTATATCGATGTACATACAACCTACAACCGACAGAGGCGGAAGATCATAATCGGCTCCCAGCATTCCGGCCCTCCCCCATCGGCAGCAGTAGCCGGAGGAAACAGGTACGTACGTACAAACGCCACCTTACAGTAACACTGCCCCCCTCAGGAGTCAGCTGTCCAGCAAGTGATCTCAGTTATCAACCTCGCCGGCTGCCAGGCTCGACAGCTGTAAGGCCGTTCTTTCCCCAGTGGACCGTCATACAGTACCTACCTTACTTATGCATACACGCAGAACGCTTCAGTGTTAGATGTCGTCCCAGCCCCTCCTTCCAATGCCCCGCGTTTAATATGTACCTGGCCCAGTCCTGTTGCTAGCGTTATTCGTGACTGTAACACATACGTTATTTGTACTTCGTACAGGGAGGGAGGGCTAGCATGCACGTCGCTAGGCTGCTGGAGGGACAGAATTGCCCATTGTGCAATTTACCCCACCAAACCACAATTAATTCATCCTCTTTCGATAGCGGCGATCCCAAAGTGACGAACTTCTGTTGATCGCAGCTTCGTTTTTGAGAAGGTTTGCGAAGACGAAGTTTCGGATCCAAACTTAGTCGCCTCCTCTACCGCTACCGTTCCGCCCTTCTTCCCGACATCATCACCTGGCCTTCTCAGGTTCTGGATGCTTTTGGGATACTCGAACAGAGCACACTCACCCATCTTACCCTGTTTCGAGAGGTTGTTGGCATTTGTTAAGGTACCTAAAATACACTCCAATTTACACAAGCACAAGGGGATGCTTAAAATTCCCTATCATTTTCTAGCCTTGAGCCTTTTTTTGCGTTGCATTTTCTGCTTCAATCACATCGATTCAGACTGCCGATCTATGATTCTGAAGCCCCTAACTTACCACCTGTTATCTGGTTAGGTCATCTTAGGCTCGCTTCCTAGCCGTGTCGCAAACCGTCCTTCACCTTTCCCCGTTACCTCGCCGTGCAAGACCAGGGAGGAAAAGAAGGGAAACAGCATCTTCTCCATTCTCGCCACATCAGTTTCACCTTCCCACTATCATCTAACATGGCTGAGCCGCAAGCCACCGATCCGACGACCGCAAATGCCGGCGACGAGACCCCTCAAGTAGACGAAGCCAGTGCGAATGCTGGCGCTTCTATGCTGCACGAGCCTGAGTACGATGTCGAGGTCCAGCTTAGCGACCTGCAAAAGGACACGGAGCATCCTTTGGGTTCTGCTGCTAGCTTCGATCAGCTCGGTTTGTATGTTCACCCTTCGCTTGTGGATATCGTGAACGTGGCACTCATCCGTGCTTTTACATAGGCCCCTTCCCGTCCTCCGAGGCTTGTCGAGCCTGGGTTTCCAGAAGCCATCCAAGGTGCAGGAGAAAGCACTGCCTCTGATGCTTGCGAACCCGCCCCAGAACATGATCGCTCAATCTCAGTCCGGAACTGGCAAGACTGCGGCTTTCGTCACCACCGTCCTCTCCCGTATCGACTTCGACAAGCCAGAGCAACCTCAAGCTCTGTTGCTTGCTCCCAGCCGAGAACTGGCCCGACAGATTCAGGGTGTCGTGCAGAGTATCGGGAGACTCTGCGATAACTTGCAGACCGTGGCCGCCATCAAGGGTGATATTCCGCGAAATGAACAGGTTAAGGCCGCTGTCATTGTTGGAACCCCCGGCACTGTCATGGACCTTATCCGATTCAGGCAGCTGGACCCGTCGCAGTTGAAGGTTCTCGTTATTGACGAGGCCGATAACATGTTGGACCAGCAGGGACTGGGCGATCAGTGCATTAAGGTTAAGCGGTGAGTTCCTCCGTGGTGCCAAAATTTACTTGGAATGCTAAACTTAATTTCAGGCTATTGCCCAAGGACATCCAGATTCTTCTCTTCTCAGCCACCTTTCCCGACAAGGTCATGAAGTATGCGCAGACTTACGCGCCGAATGCCAACCAGATCAAACTGCAACGACAGGAACTCACTGTCAAGGGCATCTCCCAGATGTACATGGACTGCCCGTCTGAATCGAACAAATACGATATCCTTTGTCAGTTGTATGGTCTCATGAACGTCGGCTCGTCCATCATCTTCGTCAGGGTAACGTACCACGCACGCCGATTAATTCTGGAGCCTAGATGCTGACAAGCCTTAGACGCGCGAGAGCGCCGATAAGATTCAAGAGCGCATGGCGAAGGACGGCCACAGGGTTTCCGTTCTCCATGGTGCTTACGAAGGGAAGGAGAGAGACCAGCTTCTGGACGATTTCCGGACGGGTAAATCCAAAGTTCTCATCACCACCAACGTCCTCGCTCGAGGAATCGACGTGTCAACGGTATCCATGGTCATCAACTACGACATACCGATGAAGGGTCCCGGCGACCAAATGCACGATACTGAGACGTATCTTCACAGAATTGGACGAACCGGTCGTTTCGGCCGAGTCGGCGTGAGCATAACGTTCGTAGCAGATAAGAAAGGTTTCAACGCTCTCAGTAACATCGCCAAGGACCTTGGGATTGAGCTGGTGCAACTGTTGCCGAACGATTGGGACGAGACTGAGAGACAGGTCCATCGAGTCATCAAGTCGAGCCGAGCTCAGGCAGGCTTCGTTCCGAGCGCACAAGCTACCGCTTAGTAAACGGTGTGGCTCGCTGGCTAGCTCTCACTGGCCGACACGTCCAATGCGAATCTCCGTTGATCTTGGGGTGATCCGCCCGGCATATTTGGTCCCTGAACTGCGTTTGCCGACATGCTTTAAGAGGGGTTCCTAGGTGTTGAGCTGTCACCGATGTCAGATATTTAATCGCCGGGAATGGACGCTAGGAAGTCTTGGGGGGGGGGGGTTTGCACGGGGGAAATGTTGTAGTTAATGAGAAACGAAGCTTGATACCAAATCAGGGCGAACATGCCCCAGCAAATTTTGACGACGCCGGGCTGATGTGTTGCTCGGCTTATATGCTCTCATGAACTGATCTTATTTTGCTGTCTTCGGCTAACTTATCCCGAAGCGTCTCATTACTAGGTAAGTCACTTTACCATAACGATGAGAGCCGTGTTGGCGAGTGTTATTTCTGTACTACGGCTCGCTTAGGTGTCTGTGCATTCATTATTAGAGACTAATTGCGGCCGCTGGACAAGATGTCCTGAGCAACGTTGCGCTCCACATTGCATTCGGCAATGAATGCTTTGCTGGGGCGGAAACAGAATGAACGGAACAGGGCCACCTTTTTCGGCTGCATCTACATGCAGGACAACTGTATATAGTCGCACAGCACAGCCTCTATTGGCTGGAACGGGGAGCCGAGCGAGCGTAAGCGCCGCGACCTGGTGGGGTGCCAAGGGGGCCACCCGTCTAGGCGCGCGCAAAAACGGATTTACCACACCCTCCAATGTCCACCTTCTGCAGCAAACACAGCCCAGTCTAGGTAATCTCACTTCATCCATACATATTGTATCCTATTCTTGCCCAGCGAAGCGGTACCATCCATGTCCTGTTGGCGCGTCTGGCCCAATTAGACCTTGTAACCTGTGTCCGGATGGACCCAAAATAACATATTGCCCAATCGGGATTGTCATACAGCCACGATACAACCCGTAATCGGTCGAGGCGCCAATGTCTTCAAACGTTATCTTACCTGCTCGCATGTGCATATCCCGTCCGCACTGCCATGACGCAAGATGCTTTCCTCCTGGACGACTGCCCGAACCGCCCCGACCAGGTTGCAAGCGCCATCGCAAGTTCTGTAATACTGTCGACCGCTGAACTGGGCCAGTAGCGTTCGATCCCATGATCGATGCGGCTATCCCTCCAGATCTTTCGATGGATGAGCGAAGGTGAAGTCTGGGCTATTAGCCCCCAATGCCCGGCTTCGTTTTTGGGCCTTCTTTTTTGGGCCTTCTTGCGCCTCCTTATGTTGGTCTGTTTCTGCATCGACTTCACTGCCTTTCTGCAATAGAAATCTCTTTCGTTTTCATGACATTTTATGGGGCTGGTTTGTATTCCATTCTGCATACCTCCCTCTGTTTTACTACAAGATTAGATTCTTCGTTGGCTGTGTTGGATGACCACTAGGCGAGATGCTGGTCATCTCTCCACGGATTGTTTCCTCTGTCTAGGTAGGCCTGGCCGTCTTCTTTTCATATACCATGTTTCGAAGTCCCCATTTTAGACCTGCTCCCTGAAACGATTGCCTCTTCCTTCCTACCCTCACTATACCTGCGGAGTAGTCATTGTAACTCTCAAGTGAGATATCCGAGACCTGCGGAATCCATGCGCCTCCTCGACATATGATGACTGCAAACAGCGGACTCTCACGTTGTAGAATACCAAACGCTGACACATTCGTCAGATCTTTATGTATAGAATGGCTGTCAAGTCTCTCATCTGTCAGTTACTAATATGGACGTCAATATCAATCTCCTTGGCTTATAACCCAAACCTCACGAACGAGCTCACTTCTTTCGTTCCGGCATGCGCACAAGACTGCCTCAAGGAGTTCATCGCCGTCAACTACCCGCCGGATGCTTGCGGCACGAGCCCTTCTCTGCGATGCTTATGCACGGAGGCTTCGACCGGGGGTTTTACAATTGGGGAGGGGGCGGCTCTCTGCCTTGGCGGCGCAAAGGCAGCTAGGTTATGTAGCGAGGCAGAAGTTAGAGGTAAGTCGATGGCTATTACACCGACATCTTATAATATTGATACTTACATTTCTCTAGACAACGTCCTAGAAAATGCCTATAGTATTTGTTTTCAAGTGCCGGACGCATTGTCTAACACTCATGTTCCGTTGTCAGCTACAGTGGTTGTGCCAACGACTGGGACAGGCTCTATTCTAATATCGACGCCTCACAGTACTCCAGCCTCGAGTAGTACTTCACAGAAACCCACATCGACATTGTCCACTGTAACAAAGTCGTCGACAATACCTATATTTACTTCACAGCCATCCTCAGTTCGCCCAACTGCGACGACGACATCGCTCTCATCAGTCACATCGAGTAGCTTAGCAACCGCGTCAGCAGCGTCTACAGTAACAGAATCGACCACGGCAGCACCGCAGCCCACCCAAACATCTGAGGCGGCAACTACGGCAGCGGCAACTCTAGAGACTCGTCAGATTGTAGGGATTACCGTTGGGGTAGTTGGTGCTCTCGGTCTCGCCTTAGGTGCGATCTTCTTGGCGAGATATTTCCGAAAGAGAAATTTCCTCAACCTTGATGATATGTCCATCGGAATGGATGTTGAGAGGAACGACACGCCGGAGAAGCCGAGAAGGAACACCATATTCCATATATCGTCCCCGATGTTCAGATTCTCAAGGCAGCAAGTAGCACAGACTCCGCCGCCCACGTATCTAAGCAGCGAGGATAATCATGATACCATTGGCCTCGCCATATCGCGACCGCGCGGCGAGGTCACCCCGATAATACAAGAAGCACAGCCTGAGAGGAAACATTCCAGGCTTCTTCCAGCAAAACCCACTTTAACTTTGGCCATCCCCCCTGAAGCCACAGCAAGTGGCCTATCTTTACAAAAGCCGCCGCCTACGGATAGGGCAAGCACCATGACGAACATGACAGCATTTGCTGATTTAGATACGGAGGCGGCCGAGTCGGGCCAGATATGGCGGCCTCCGCCAACGGAACCCCAATCGGCGACAGCTTACTATGTCGCCGACCCACGGGGTAATTGGGTGTTGAGAGACAATAACCGCAAGTCGGAGGTGGAGCAAGTCGCCCAAGCCGCCGAACTTGACACATACACTCCGTTAACGAAATCGCCGATAGAGAAGCAGGAGGAGAAAGCGGCGGCCATGGCCAGGGCGATCTCTGCAGCCGCTAATTTCCCCGAAGAGCCCAAGCCGGTATTTTTATTAAGAGACCCCAACGACCCGTCGATGTTGCGGTCGTCGAGCCTATACTCGCAGGCCAGCGCCGTGCAACAGAAACCACCTCCGCCGCCTGCTAGGAGGAGCAGCAGTTCGTCTCGGAAAGGTGTCAGGGCCGGCGTCCGTCGGTCCGACTCCAAGGATTCCCACGCCTCTGCGACCACCATCAACACATCGTCACCTGGTCCTTTCGACGACGATGCCGCTATCGAGAATGACATGGCCCGCCTGTCCCAGCTCTCGCCGGTTGCCGAATCACCCTCACCACCCAGCGGCGGCCCTCGTGTCCGGTATCCTAAGACCACGGGGCGCTTAGATGGGGCGACCATCCGCCACGTCCCTCCGCCCAAAAGACCTAATTTCTCGAGTTCGCCCCCGGGGCAGCCGAGCCCGACATTGGGAACGGTGCTACCCGCCGTCACCGGCTCACCCTCGGCCTATCCGCCGCCTCTCAGACCCAAACGTTCTAACCGGGCTCCGGGATCAGCGCCCATCCAGCGTACTGGATCCGGCTTCTCGCCCGCCCCTCCATCAGAAGTCGCCTTTCCCCAGTCACAGCAGCAGCAGCAGCAGCAATCCCAACGACCACAACCGCGACCTCTAAAGCAGCAGCAACCTTCGCGGCGTCCGCGGACCCCGCCGCAACAACAGCAACAGCAACAGCAACAGCAACAGCAGATGCAATCACCAGCACCAGTACCGGTGCCGCCAAGACTAGACACCCTCCAGGCCCAGGGGAGGCGGAGCCCGCATATCGCATCGCAGATCGTCGTCGCCTCGCCCGTCAGCACAACGACGACCGCAACCTCGGCGGCCGGCTCGCTGCTGACGAAGCGCGTCGGGAGTGACAAGGCGGCGACCCTGGCGCTCGATTCCAATCCGGCCGGCAACGGCAAACACTGGAGGCGGCAGCAGGGCGCGGGAGGACACGGGCTTCTGAGCCCCGAGACGGCTGCCGCGTGTCTCGTTTCACCGCGGGATCCTCCAGCTGGACTCGGCTCCGGCACCCTGCCTACGACGCCGACGTGGCAGCCAAGGCTGACGCCTACGCGGAGGGGCGACGACCTGTTTCTGAACGTGCAGTGAGATGGGGCCGTTCCATTTCGTTCCTCTGTCCCTTATTCGTTCGCTCGATTACCCCAAGTTTTCATATACATAATATTGTTTTCAAATCGCTGGGCTTTACACTGCCGCGCGTCGCGAGGTTCCTTTCTAGCGAGCTTTGCCCCTTTCTTTATCGTCTCATACCACCTTAGATACCGCCAATTTCTTACCTCATACGCATCCACGTACGTACTTACTTAGGTACTTACTCAGACGTTTTTCATTTTCGTCTGTTACACTTACCCTACTTACCTCCTAATACATACATTGATCCCTTGTACTATTATATTTATTATCTACTGTCGTCAACAACCAGGCGTCCATACTCATACATACTCCGTGTACATACACACACACACACAGCTGCACATGCACTTGCCCAGACAAATGCATAATGGCGTTCGCGAGATCGAGGGTTGGGTGCAATTTGACAAGGGTGTTGGGGATCAGGGTGCGAAGAGAAAACGTTTGCATTGCGACATCTGAATTACCGGCGTTTATGGGGGGTTGTTTCGGGCATGGCGAGATTGGGAGGCGAACGGCCTTAAAGGGGAGAATTATATTATACCACTGGCATGCGACATGCAGTCTATGTGTTCGTGTGGCACGCTCCTACTAGTATGTGCGATAATAGCCTGCGTGCCTAGGAGCTGCCTTCCAAACTTGAGATTAAATATGAAGATCTACTGAATACGGGGTCGTTCCCGCTATTACTTCACTAGTTCTAGAGCGATCAGAGAATACAGGTGTACGCGAAGATGAACTTTTATATGAGTACGTAGGTAAGTACGTGGTATATGATTATTCATAAAGCTGGAGCAGGTCGCTCCACCCATGCCCCCGTGCCAGGGGGCGGCGGGGTCCAACCAGCGCTACAGTACCCTGAGCACTTGGAACCAAGCCGCCAAGACAGTTGTGGTGGGGCACAATGCTACCCGGGGTACCTAACGATAACGCTAAATAGTTCCAACCGCCAAAATTTCCTTTCAGCATATGGCTGTGATATCCTCCACATCGCTCTTTTGCCTTTCAACTTTCTGCTACTGCCGATATACGTACATTACGTGGGGTATGGAAGCACGCACGACGACATTGTAAACTTTGAAATAATCGGCCAGACCTCATAGCCCTTCACGGCGGTTCGAGTTCGGTCGGTGTAGGAGGTCAATTAGGAAGGACACGCAACTTTGACCATCCGGGTCACGCCTAGACTACCCACGGCCCGCCGACCGCGACGCCACGTCTCCGAATACACACATCTCATCCCGGGCTAAACCAGCCCGCAAAACACCAGAGAGCGAGAAAAGAAAAAAAAAAGTCGCCCGACGATGGCACAAGGCGCAGTCAAGAAATCCTCATCCGGCGGCATGGCGGCGCGCGCCAACAAGCCGCAACAGCAGCAGAAGCAGAAGACGAAGAAGGGCGCGCGCGTCGCGAAGCCCCGCAAGGCCAGCGCCGCCGACAAGCTGCAGCGGAAGTACGCCGCGGGCCTCACGGCCAAGACGGAGAAGCTGCTCGGCGAGCGCGCCGGCCACCTCGAGCTCATCGGAGCCGGGCGCAAGGGGAAGAAGGATGGCGGTGGTGGTGGTGGTGAGAAGGGCGGGAGCAAGGGCGGGAGCCGGAAGTTCGGATGAGATGACGGGCGACGGATGTATGAGTAGGTCGGGTCGAGCTAGGCCGAGAGAGATGATGATGTATGAGAGGAGACGGTCGCCTGCCATCCTTTCCGGTCGCGAGCGATGGAGTGGCGAGAGAAAGACGTGGTCAGCTGTTTGTAGGAGGGGAAGACTTCTGCGGCTCATCCCCTGTGACGGTCGGGCGCAAAGGACCGGGCCCGGACCGATGTGGCTTTTGAGGCCTCAGCATAAGACCGGCGTCTACGTTTGGTAGTAGAGCAAGGAGCAAGGCTGGTGGAGAGGGTGTCCAGCATGTTGCATGTACCTCCAATAGTCTTGAGCAGGTACCTAGTAACTCTACAGCGCTTGTTTTATGTGTTATATATATATATTATTTCAAGGGATACCCGTAGCAATGCAAGATAACGACTACAACGTATTCAAGGTTCGACGGTCGAATCCCTTGTTATGCACATAGATATGCTACTACCTGGCACTAGCAAAGTGTTCCGTCGCAATAGCAGCCAAGCCCCGCTCCACGAGCTGCGCATCCTCGACGTCCGCTCTCCAGCTAGCCACGGCGACGCGACAAGCCGTCTGGCCTTTCCACTTCGTGCCGCTGACGTACCACTCGCCGGTGCGGTGGATCCGGTCGACGAGCACCTCGTTCAGGGCATCGTCCTTGGCGCGGAACAGCACGACGACACTGACATCTTGGAGATCGACCCACTCTTCTCCGTGGTCGCCGCCGGCCAGCAGAGCGTAGTGCTTCGAGTCCCGGACGACGCGCGCGATGGCCCGCGCCAGCCGCACCATGCGCGCCATCATCGCCGCCAGCCCCTCCCGGCCCTCACTCACGAGCGCCGCGTAGACGGGCAGCGCGCGGAACCGCCGCGAGTTCTCGAGGCCGATATCCAGGGGAGTTTGTATTCCACAGGAGGCACCGCCGGAAAGGTACGCTGCGTTAGGGTTCTTGCAGACACCCGTCAGGGTGGACGCCTTGCGGGTGAAGAAGACGCCGTTGTCGTAGGGCTGAATTGCATTGTCAATGTTAGTCGGTGTTATGCTAGCTACCGCATAGAGAACGAGAGAGATTTGGTTGTGAATACGTACAACGTTGAGTAACTTGTGCCCGTCGAGGGTGATACTGTCAGCGAGCTCCAGACCGGTCGTCATGCTCCGGAGCCGTGCGAACTCGCTTGTGTCCGGGAGAATTCGAGCGAAGAACCCGAAAGCTAACCGTAACATTAGCGACTTGCTGAACCGCCATGGCGATGTAGCAGAACGAACCTCCATCAACATGAATCCATGCACCGTACCGATCCGCTAATTCCCTCAGCCTCTTCATCTCTTCGAAACCCGTAGTGGCGAATCGGCCCGTATTGACCTCTCCGGCACTAACAGAAATAATGTTAGCGACGCCTTCCTGCCGCAACTCCCTCTCCACAGCATCCAAATCCAGACGCCACGGCTCTTTATCACTATACAGCAAATCCTTGACCGAAGCCCTACCCAGCCCCACAATGGACGCCGCTTTGCGAATCGAGCTGTGCCCCATGCTGGTCAAGACCTGTATCTTCTCGACATGCGCCAGCGCGCAAGCCGACAGCAGGCCCAGCTCGCCGACGGACTCGGAGCCCGGCGGCAGACGAGCACTCAACACCGCCTCGCGGCCGCACGCCAGCCCGAGGATGTTACTGGCCGTCGCGCCCGTGGTGAACGTCCGGCCCTCCCACGTCGAAGGGTCGCCGAGGTCGAGGAGGTGGAGTAGCATCCTGAGCGCCGCGTCCTCGACCTCCGTGGAGATGCTCTGCTCGGGCAGGTGCGCATGGACGTTCTGGTCGTAGGCGGTGACGATGTTGTCTGCCACCTCGGCGATCGGCAGCGTGGAGCCCGTCACGAACCCCCAGTACCGCCCGCTGAGGTTCTGGCCGTTGAAGGCCGGCGCGAGGGTCCCCAGCATATGATCTAGTGTCACTTGGTCCCCACGGCCCTTCAGATAGTCGGCATCATTTGGGTTGGGCAGTGATGCCCGAGCCGCCGATATGGCCTCCGGGCGAGGCAGCGTGCGCGCTGGGATGGCGGTCGATACAGACGCTGCCCGACGGATGCGGCTATATGCGCGCTCCAGGAATCCGTCTTTGAGGCCGCCTTCCATGGTAAAGAAGACGGATATAAACGCCTCCTGCGTGTGACGCAAATGCTCCTCTCTAATCGCCGACTGTCAACTAACTCTGATTTGCTACCAATATGCCGAGCCCTGGTGGTTACATCACATCGGGGGTTTGAGTGAGATTTTTAAACGGCAATCTGGTACGGTGCTTCTCGTTCGACCTGGGCATGGAGCGAATTGATACGCGGGTTGCAGTGCATTCAAGCGTGATACTACATACGTCTCGGAGAATTGCCCTTTGTGATTCTGCAGTGCGTCAAGCGGTGTCTCGGTTAAGCATTAGTTCTTACCGGATGCAAAGCCGGTTGCCAGAATGTAGTCCATACGGAAGAGATTAGACGAGAAGCATATACGGTGATGCTCGCAAATTCCCAGGAGGTCCGTTGGTGTTATAAAGACTTGCACTCGCGGTGACTAATAAAGTCTTCAGGATAATTGGAGTCTACCTTGTGAGTGATCGCAAACACTTTCCAGTCGCTGAATCTGAATGCTGTCCCACTTTGGGGTGCTGAGGACGCTTCAACGCTAATTAGTTGCACACTTTGACAGAAGGAGGCTCATCCTTGTGGGGAAGAAAAGAAGTGACATTGGACATGATATACAGAAGTAAAAGACGCATAAGCGATCCAGCGGGTACCACTGGAAGTCTGCCGGACCCCACAGTTGCATGCGAATAAGCAGTGTTGGGCATGTCCGGGTCTGCGTGCCTGACAGAAATTACTCCGGCTTATTAATGCATTATTCCCGGCCATTTGGTTCAGGTGGTACAAGAATGACTGGGCTGGTACCGCCGGCCGGTAACCGTTTCGCTGGGAAAGAGTGGGTATTTGTGATTGGTGGTGGTCACTACGAGGTAATAAACCGACTTGTCGGTTTTACCAACCTTGAACCCCCTCCTTTCCAGTCCACTGGGTCTAAAAGCAACTGACTGCTCACCTGCCTGCTTGCGTAATGGACGGTTCATAAGGCTATACCTGGAACGTACTATAAATTTAGCAATATAGAACAGCTGCTATACCCCGCTCTGGCACGGACTGCGACTTGCCTCATATTCCAACTCCGGTATTATCCGGGCCCTATATTGGAGTGCATTGGCGGGGAAGCATTCGTAGCCAAGCTGGTAGCTGCGTTCGCAGGTGAATATCGTGGCATGCGTCATAAAACCATTTACAAGCAAATCCACTTCGACCATTGACCACACTATGCACACCGAAATAAGTTGCCGAATTGAGGAAACCACGACAGTGCAGGTAGATACGGCTATGTTCGGTGATTCACAAATCTTCAATACATATACGTGGCTTTCATATTTTCTGAGGGGGGGTCTCATTGATACTCTCGACCTCGTATGTCCTGCGCAGCCCTCCGATGTTCTGACGACTGCTCTGTGCTTGCCACCTTCCTAAGTAGGCAACTGTTAACGAGAAGAGAGCGAGCAATTCCAGAGTCCAGGTCGCCACAGGACATATGAGCGGTAGGTGGATATCACGATGGCGGCCCTCAACGCGAAACACTAAGTTCAAGAGCTCAAAAAGACTGTCCCCTTAATTAGCCCCAGCAGGGTTTACATGGCGGGAGACTAGAACCGGCAAGCCGCCAACCAGTTCATATCTGCTGCACCGGTGCCCCGATTCTAACTATTAATAGAACACAGCAACTTCCTATACCTTCTATAGTGTGTCATTACGGAGAACGTATACGATTCCCCGGGTGCTCGTTACTTCGACGCTGCAGAAACCACCAGGACTCGGGACTCCGGAACCTGATGAAGGCGTATTAATTTTCCCACAAGATCACGAGCAAAATTAGTATCATTAAGACTTTTGGATCAGGCTTATCGAAGATCCTCCCCCCGGTCAACCCCGCCCCTTTGCTAGGGTCAATTCTCCGTAGGGGTCTTTGGGAAAAGCGGTGGGAATATGTGGTTGTAGATTCGTGAGGGAATTCCTCCTGTCTTGCAGCATTTGCTCCCAGCGCGGCAATACCAAGAGCCCGAGGGGTGTCTACTCTCACTGCATTCTTCCATTCCTCTTCCCCCCTTTATTTCTTGAGCAGGTAGAAAGGGGCAAGCGCACTATTGCAGACTGAATGTCTCCACCTGAGCTCGTAATATAGACCGTATTTGCCTGTGTTTCCGGACCAAGGGGGGGTGTGGACTGCGGTCACACAACATCCGTCCCTCACGCCATAACGCCCCCCGATCAGGTAGATCGGTCAATTATCCTTACGTATCTCGAACACATAAGTCTGGGACAAACAATAAATGCCGAGTTAACGAACAACTTTACCGGGATGTGCCTTCTTGGCCTTTTGGGTCCTAATGTGACCCTTCTGCACTATAGTCACATACCTAGCCGGTATTCCTATGCAACTCTCTGATGTATAGAATCCTGCTCAAATCCGCCAAGGGAGGAGGTGGCCTGCCTGCCTGCTTGCCTGCCAAACGAACTATGATACCTAGCGGGCGTTGTCGCTGCACCTCCTCCCGAGCACCAATCAAACACACCCGCTACAGCTAGTTTGGTTACATTCGTGGCGGTAATAGTTACGTGGTTCCGCTACTCTGGAACGGGGAGAATTGCCGGCCCAAACAAATATCCTGCAAGGTCTGAAGCATAATATAATGAATATACCCACCTTGGTCTGTTACTCGGTAAAGCCAGTCCCGGCATTCTGGATCACCTTTCTTCTAGTCGTTTTAGTCGACGCCCATCCCAGTTCCGTGGGAGCCCGTGCACAAATGATTGAGGCCAGAAACGGATCCGCCCGTCGGATTAGTTAAGCCTTCCACTTCATAAATCCCTGGACTGGCCGGCAGGGGATTTCTAGGAGGCCGGGTTGTCGGTAAGGGTCTAACCTAGCCCCTTCTCCCTCGCTCATTCCCAGAAGCCCGGGTCGTGGAACCGTCTTGCTCTTGGTGTCCCATCCGACATTTTCACTTCGTCACCACTACATGTGTACGCTATACGCCGGGCCTCTTCTGTCGTGTACAGCATCTGGTTCTTATGTGACGCCGATCGTCACCAGTTAACATGATTCCCCGACCTACCCCGTCTAAGGGCCACGGAAACTCCCAGAGTAACAGCCCGTCGTCCAGCCGGACCGGCGCGGTCGTGCAGCAACAATCCACAGGTGCACAGTCGTCTACCGGCATAGGCAACTTTCCGTTCACATTCGAGTACACCCTTCACTCGGCCGCTCCTTCGGTCCGGATCGAAGCTGATGTACGTTTAAAATTCCTTTAAAGAACATCGCATTCTGCTAGCTTCGTATTCACCGATTCGTAGGAACACCCGTCGCCGTCGATGAAGAGCTGGTGAGACCACCAGATACTACAGGGTTTCTCGATGCTGAATTCATCTTTTACCAGGGATGACGTGTCGATCACGAGCAGCGTTTCGGCCTACAGAGTTGAAAACGGGAGGACATATCACGCTTATCGCGATGGCTGTGCGTAAACTTCGAAGCCACGGAGAAGGCCCTCCCGCATACCCCTGGAGACGCCACTAACATAGACTTTGCCTTTAAAGCTTACCCTTTCCCGAACGACGAGATGGAGCTCGTCCGTTATGAGTGGATGTTCATCTGTTTGAAGCACCTCTTCGGCGGCAAGAACTATTTCGCCCCTTTGTCCAAGCACAACCCGCCCAGCAGGATACTCGATATCGCGACTGGGACGGGGACTTGGGCCATCGAGATGAGCGATGAGTTCCCCAACGCTGAGGTCTACGGGACGGATCTTTCGCCCATCCAGCCGAGCTACGTTCCCGAAAATGTCCATTTCTACATAGATGATGCGTAGGTTCCCTATTCTCTCCTTAGCACATACCGATCGGTCGGCCTTCTGTACGCACTCTAGACTTTGAACTCCTCAGGTCTAGCAGGCGGTTTTGGCGGAAGATAGATTCGCAGCGGTCTGCTGGCGCAGCGGAATCCCCCTAAAATGTTTATTTCTCGTGGATGTCTCTGCTGACTAGCCACAGACTCGAGGATTGGGTCTATCCCGAGCTGCTCGACTATATACACATCCGCATGGCCTTGGGCGTCTGGCAAGACTTCGAAATGGACTGCGCCAGGAAGGCGTTCGAGAACCTCAGGCCGGGTGGCTGGTTCGAAGCGCAGGAACTGTTCCCGGAGGTGCTCTGCGACGACGGGACCATGCCGGACGACTGGCCCTTGAAGCGACTTATAGATGACCTCGAAGAATGTGCGGAGCAGATAGGGCGCTCGATCCGCTGCGCGGCGGTATACAAGCAGGCTCTGATGAACGCGGGCTTCGTCGAGGTCCAGCAGATCACCTTCAAGATTCCCGTCAACAACTGGCCGAAGAACCGCAAATGGAAGGAGTTGGGGGGTATGTGGAAGGGCACATTCGAGGGCGGCGGCCTCCAAGCCATTTCGATGGGTCTGTTACACCGGGTCCGAGGGCTGAAGCGGGAACAGATCGAGGTCAGGCTGCTCCCGATGTTCTTACCTTGATATTAGGTCTTCGAGTGGCTAACCCTCGAGCCCAGCTACATTTGGTTGACGTCAGAAGAGCGCTTGCTGACACGAGCGTACATGTGTATCAAAAGTAAGTCTGGATACGCCATCGTCGCAGTTGCCTACCTCCTCATATCTGCTTCGCCGGCAGCCGGCCCCCATTGACCAATTCCATATGATCACCCCGAACGCCCTGGCCTATACGCACCAGCATACTAACATGCCGGACAGGATTTACGTTGTTATCGGGCGGAAGCCATTTCCGGGAGAAGTCTGCCTGAGACCTCCCAATATCCCAACGACAATAGAAGAGCCGATGCTCGAGCCCTGACCGTATGGCCACCGCTCCAACTGCGCATGCAGCATCAAAAGCAATTGCCTCGGCTGCCCACAGTCTCGTCGAGTATCGAATGCCCCTGCTGTCTGGATGAAGTTTGGTCAAAGATCCTCAGCTAGGGGGGCGGGACAGAGGGGCCTGAAGGAGGTTTCTCTTGGTGCAATACGTTCCATTAAGATGTGGGGGTTTTCGGACCGGGATAAGAGTCTTGCATCCTATACGATCTGCACATGCAGTAAGATGTATTACGAAGCTGCCTCACGATACCCGTTCATGGCACTCGGCATGAACACGTCGACGGCTACGAGAGCGCTTTACGTTTTTCATCTAAGCTAAACCGGCGCGAGACCGAATGAGATACGAATACAGCCTACTAGGAATATGCGTTATGACCCCTATCATCCATAGCTAACTCTCTGCGATATCCTTAATGACCGAGTTACGATTCGATCGAAGGGTACATGTGGGGGTACGCTGCAGAATGACTTAATGTCTCGACAATTTATAAGTCAAAATAGCATAGGCAGGCTGGTCAAATTGCGAGGGTGCGGCATTAGCATGTCTATTGTGTATGTTACGTATGAGGAGCTGAACGAGAAGAGGTTGCACTAGCAGCTGAGGCTGCCATGTGCGGCAGCGGCACAGCAACCCAGGCTGTCGGCGAATCCGCTAAAGGCGGCCCTAGATCCAGCCGTCAAAGCGAGTCACACGAAGTGAAGGCTATTGAGTGGCCCGAGCTCGCTAGCGTAGAATCCCTCCCTCTTGGTTCTCCTTTCTTTCCCAGCGGAATGCAGAGCCCGCCAAACAAGTGCGCTTATGTTCTAATTCCCCAGCATCTCGTTCCCTCGTTAATTGAGTCGCGGGGATCGAGATTTGCTGCCGACGGTCGTTCGTTCGTTCATTCGTATAATTCATGTCATGATAAAAAGTAACCAGTTCGTTGATGAATTTTATCGAGACTCTCGAAGATATTCCCTTTCTTATATTATTACACGACCTCTTCTATCTGCCGACCTCACGTCTACCTGCATTTCTCCTATACCAAGTTAGGGCACATATTATCCTCATTATATTTCTCCATCCTGCTGCATTAGGTGTTTCCTGTTCGTCCGTACCTAGCTTTCTACCTGCTTATTACACACAGTAGTATATCCACTCCTATTGCTCGTTTGCTTATCTTTACCCTGTTCCACTGCGGCGTCCCCCAGCCACCATCAGTCCATCGCACAACGCCGACAACTACTACCTACCATCTGGCACTACCAGATCGATCGTGCAACGCCACGAGATCGAGTCCCTGCGACCAACGAGGCTAGACATATTAGTTTAATTGCCGTCAATTCTAAGCTAAATGTTAATAACGAATATCATCTGACCCAGGTTCCGTCTATAATACCGGATGCGAATTACGTTTTACCCCTGTCTTATAACCCAGCGGCATATCCACCCCTTAGGCTCTCTGGCTGTCCTGGAAGGCTTCCTCTTTCGGTTTCACAAACCGTCACCACACGGGTTGTCGCTTAATATTATAGGCCGCCACAATCCGGTTTCCGCTGCGGGCTTTAATCGATTGATTAGTCAACTATCCGAAAGCAAAGGGGAATACACGCGCGAACGATGTCCGGGCTCATAAGCAAGCGCCAGCAGGCGCGCAATGAGAAGGTCTTGCAGGACCTCGTGCACGATGTGCCAGGAAACAATTTCTGTGCTGATTGTCAGGCGAGGAATCCGGGTACGTAACAATTCGCATAAACGCGCTGGTCGGGACTCCAGAAAGGTTCTGCCATGTCGCATTAGGCATTCTGCGTTCGGACGACGGCTGACTAGGAACTTTTCCATAGCTTGGGCATCATGGAGTGTAAGTAAACACAATACCAGCCATTCCCTCAACGCTACCGAGAAACCGAACAACACCAAGCAAAAACCGGGACGCGCCGGGCTGACAATGAGTCTAGTTAGGCGTCTTTCTTTGCATGCGATGCGCGACCATCCATCGGAAACTCGGCACGCACATATCGAAGGTCAAATCATTAAGCATGGACAGCTGGACTAACGATCAGGTCGAGGTGCGCTCTACACTGGAACTAAACTCGTGACGGACGAAGAGGGACTGATTATCCGCATTAGAATATGAAGAAAGTAGGCAATGTCGCGTCCAACAAAATCTATAACCCTCAGAACAAGAAGCCTTCCGTTCCAGTCGATGCCGACGAGGCCGATTCCGCCATGGAACGGTTCATAAGGTCAAAATATATTCAGCCGGGGACGACTCACAGCACGAAGCAACCGAGAACTGGGAGCAGAGTGTCCGATGAAGGTAGTCCGCCGCCACTACCTCCCAAGACCGGAGGTCGCTTCAGCTTTAAATCGGGATCGTCTACCTTTCCCCTATCTTTCCGCTCGAAGAGAGAATCGCGTTCGCGCGACGGTCCGACAAGCCCGAATGGCTTCTCCGACAGAGGCTCCGATTCACTCGGCCACAAGTCCTCGAAAGCTTTCGGAGCGACGGTGCAGCACGACAGCCCCGAGGCTATGGCGCAAAAGTTAGCTCAGCTCAGGGAGATGGGTTTCACGGATGACAAGAGGAACGCCATGGTCTTGAAGGGGGTGAATGGGAACCTTGAAAAGACAATCGAGGCTTTGGTGCGCTTAGGCGAGGGTGGAGGTACTTCGGCTCCAGCTGTTCCGGCAAGGGAGAGCTCTTTGCCGTCGAGGTCACTGACGCCGCAGCCTACCGCGCCAAACGCGACGTTCGGGCTATCCAAGGCAAGCCCGGCGGCTACCCGCAGCCCGACAACACCAACAAACGACCCCTGGGACATATCTCCCGCTCAGCCGCAATCATCGCAGTCTACCGGCACGATGCAGAACAACAGGAACCCATTCTATTCCACCAATCCGTTCGGAGCGCCGTCGTATGATCCTGGATCTAGTCTGAACCAGTCGTTCCAGAACCTGTCTCTTGCGCCGCCTCAACAGCAACAGCAGGCGCTGTTCCCGCATCATACTGGTGGGCTACCTGCGCCCCAACCCCTATCTCACCAGATTCATCAGCAATCTCTGACGCCGCCTGCTCCGCAAAACCAGTTTTCAGTGACTACAGCCTATGTCAACGGCCAAACGTACCCTACGCCTATGCCGCAGGCCCAGCAGAGCTACAATCCGTTTCTTCAGGCGCCGGCAGCCCAACCCCTCTCCGTGAACACATCACAGGCGCAGAACCACAATCCCTTCGGCTCGAACCCGTTCATGAGGTCTCCATCGAGTATTGCGTCTCCAAGTTTGAATCAGATACCCGAGCAGTCTCAACAAAATGTTTACAACACACCGCAGACTCCCTATGGGAACAATCCGTTTCTCAGTGCTTCTCAGCCTGTGCAACAGCCTCAGCATACACAACAGGCATTCTATCAGACTCAGCAGCCTGCGCAGCATATTCCCCAGCAAGCGTATCAGCCTCAGAGGCAAGACAAGGCTGCCATTCTGGCTTTATATAGCATCCCATCGGCTGTTCCGGCTCCCGCCTCCGCCCAAGTCCAAGCCCAGAGCACACCGAGCGCCGAGACGAATCAAGCAGCTACAGCGCAGTCGCACCCGCAGCAGCCGACTTCGCCTCAGAGGAGCTTCTCGGTTCCCCTAGCGGGAAACAAGAACCCTTTCTTACGCAACGGGCTGGGCTCGTCCGGCCCGAATGCTTTCACAAACGCGAATACCCCGGGAATCCCGGGCGCGAGGAGTCGCGACAGCATGTCGCTGGGGATGGAAATGGCCTGGAATAACGGCCGGCACAGCCCGGACGCGTTTGCGAGCCTGAGCGCGAGGAGCGGGTGATGGTGATGTGAAGATTTGTCTTGTCAATATATATACGTGGTGAAATGATATACCTTGTTAATAATGTTATTGCCAAGAGCATTGCTGTAACGTATGTGCTCTCGGCTGCATCCCTCCTCGCGCTTCCGTCATTTTTCCTCGTATCTGCCCGGTACCTCCAAGGCGCTCCTTAATTTCATGTAACTCGCTTAGTAGGAGCTTTCATCTTTAGGTACATTGGTTATTCGTATGAGGCTCCGCCGATCAACTCACACGGTAGTAGTCGACCCCTATACCGTGGGCTGGCCTCAGACAGACCAGTTACCCCGGAACGAGCCTGCTTAAGTAAGTAGTCATGGTTCCCTATGCCTGTCAGCAACCATCGCGGGACGAGGACGAGGATCAAGATTTAAAAGATAGACGGGGCTTAATCTATCAGCCGTAGAATTATCGTTCCGAAGTGATGAATACGTAATTTGAGAAAGCGACCGCATACACGCACGGGCATATGTGTCTCCTATATTTTGTATTCAACAGAGCGTAGTCGGTTAGGCTGTGGTCTTCGCTTATTAATGATGCATCCTTCTCCGGCTCGCCCGGCCTTTCTAACAGCAGCCTCGACGGATACCCCCCTTCGTCCTTTCCCTCATTTCCTTTCCTCCTCCCCCCATTTCAGCTGCAGGCCCCCATGCTGCCACTCTCGTGTAAAGGCATTCATACTTTGGTAAAGTTCTGCATGAAGGGCGCAAGGTAGTCCCACTTGCCGAGCGGCACACCCTTCCCCCTCAAGATGGCGTAGATCATGTTGACGTGGAAGTAGACGGTGGGGATGGGATACCCGTGCACGTAGTCGACGAGGGCGCCCTCGTACTTCTCGGGCCCGAGCATGCAGGGGACCCTGGTCTGCTCCTTGCCGTTGACGGCGCCCGGGTCGACGCCCCGCAGGATCTCGAGGGTCTCGTCGACGACGGCGAGCCACTCCTCGAGCGTCGCGCGCTCCTTCTCCGCGTCGAAGTCCGGCGGCGCAGCGCCCGTCAGCCGCTCCACGGCCCTCCGCGCCGCGCCGCAGACGATGCGGATCTGCTGGGACAGCGGCAGCATGTCCTCGTAGATGCGCGCGTCGAGGTACTCGGAGATGGCGATCCCCTTCTCGCGCGCGTGCTCGCCGCCCTTCTTGAGCACGGCCGACGTCGCCGTCAGGCTGTTGATCAGCACGGGGATGCTGATGGAGTAGAGCGAAGACATGATGATGATGATGATGATGATGGTCGGTTGGCTTGTGTTCTTTGTTTGTTCGTCTTTTTCTTGTCTCTATTTCTCCCCTCTCTGGGTGTTGTTGGGTAGGCACTGAGAGTGTTCGCGATTGCAGGTGTCCGTCGGTCTGTCTGTTCTTCGAGGGCCACGGCTTTGCCTTGTTTGAAACTGGCTTGACGGGCAAGTGAGGAGGTGCTCGAGGAGACCGGATCAGCGCAGATACTTATAGAAAGAGAGGACGGGTCGACACGAGAGAGAGCGGGGTGGCACACAGGGCATGATCACGGCCTAAAGCCCGCCGCCCACTAGATTAGTCGCAGCCCATATGCATCTTCAGCGGTCCAGCCATCGTCCGCGAACAAGTGTCCAGCCCACGAAGCATTTGTAATCAGCCTTGTATTTCCAACCATTCGACTGCTGACAAATCGGGCACTGTGGACCCCACGACGCCAGCTTTCACCGCATGGCGGCACTTTCACAGAAGCGGCAGCGGACGAGAGAAGGTTCGAGCAAAAAGCCGGAGGTGGCATTGTTACTGGTATTTTCGAAATGGCTCACAGACGACCCTTTTTTAATTATATCCAGAACTATCTCCCGGGCCGCTTCTGCGGGCCGTTCCGAAGCCCATCGACAGATGGCGTCAGAGCTGCATAAATAGCGGTTTCGAATGGCCGCGACGTGAAACGTTAATACGAATACATATGGCTTCTAATTACTTTAACTTCTTTAAAGATAGCTAAGTAGGCAATACATGTTCTTTGGGGAAAGGGACCAAATCGAAAATCTTGATGGGGCCAACCCAACTCCGCATAGTCGCGATAGCCGTTGATTAGGAAGGTGTGGGTGCGGCAGTCGGCGCGACCCAGCACCGGGAAACATCGCCAGACCATGACGATCCCGTCAGCGTCACACTAGTGCCGCGGACTTGGCTGGCCCCGAGCGTTACGCGGGGGTTAGTGTCCCTCGCTGTTATATTTTTGCAGTCCGATGAGACCGTAGCGTCCGGGTGAGGCGCTGATGAAGACGGAGACGGACGAGGCCGGCGTCGGCTTCGTTTTGGATTAGACCCCTAGACACAGACGCGGCTGCATCGAGCAGGGGGTGACACAGGCAGAACCGAACCCCCGTTAGATGAGTTGAGAATATCTGTCAAGAGACGGTTCATTATCCGTCAGTTGTACTTCCCATTTACGGGAGAGGAAGTTTTGGATGCTGCGCTTATACGTTCATGGGTTCGCTCCGTGTCGAAGTCCCTCGGCCCGGGAGCTTAACATCCTAAACCTACTCTTGGCACGACCACAGGCGGGGACGTCTTTAAACTCATCGTGCGCTACTGGAATTGACCATATCGGCTCTGGTTCTAGGTAAAACTTCGTATTCATGTAAATTTGTCCAACTTACATCGGAACCTGTTACTACATGAGCAATCTAGACGGTGGAGCTTACTTTAGACCTAGATCCTTTTCTAACTGATTTCTGGTGGTGGAGGGGTAGAAGTCCTTGCTCTTCTCGAACGTCTTCACTGCGAGGTCTCGGTCGACCTCGTTCAGCTTCCTGTACAGCGGCCTCACGAACTTCATACGGCCCACGGAGCTGACGAGCTTGACAATGCCGGGGATCTCTTCCCTGTCTCCCGCGTTGAGCGACACGATGTAGTAGGCCGACTTCACTTCCACGTTCTTGGACGAGCTGATGTTGTAGGTCGTGCCCAGGCGATGGGACCGCTCGGCGCTGAGGGACGTCGGGAAGCTCTGGATGGCCTGCAAGAAGACGACCATCTGGTTTGCCGTGAAGGACTCGATATCGTTAACATCGGGTTTGTAGTCCTGCAGGAAGCGTTAACGACAGTCGCGTGTGGATGGGGATACGTTAAACTCACCTCCTGCCTCCATTTCTCCGCAAGGTCTAGGCACTTGTCAACGTAGGCTGTATTGAAATCAGGCTTTGGTGGCAGCCCGGGCTTGTAGAACCGCTCCTCCCAAGGGATCGTGGCGATCTTCTCCTTGATCTCCGCGTTCCCGTATCCTTCGAAGAAATCCAAGAAGGTCTTCTTGAACTCGTATGAATCGAGCGACTTGCGGGCCCAAGCGTTGAAATAATGAGGGATAAACTTGTCAAAGTGCTCGCGACCGACAAGTCTCTCCAGATAATAGAGAAAGTGGAAACCCTTCTCGTAGGGTACAGTGCTGAATGCATCCTCGGGATCTACGCCCTTGTGGTTGATGATGAGCTTGGTGAACTCATGATCGGCTCCAAGGAGTGCAATTGTATCCTCTGGAACTATATTAGTCCATGTGTATAGGAGAATGTATTAAACTGGTGCAATACCTAGCGCTTTCCAGCCGATTATTGCGGAAAAGTCGAACTGCGGCTCGCCATGAAGAGCTGCACCAATTCTGCGTTCAAGGTATGTTGTCCACCCCTCGTTGAGCCAACTAGTAATTAAGTCAGTATAGGGGTCGATGCGAATGCCAGCCGACTAACAAGTGCTCCCAACTACAGCTCGTGACTAGGTTGCCACTCCAACTGTGCGACAGCTCATCTACACCTGTGGTCAGTATTGGTTCACGTCGCGAGCGATAGATAGCCCTGTAGACAGGTCCGAATAGAAAATCCCCACAGAGCAACACAACATCAAGTGGACGTCTAGGGTGAAAGTACGTACGAGCAATCACGTCGACGTTTTGACGATCTCCACTTACAACCGTCGGAGTAGCGAAAGTGAAGATCGGATTCTCCATTCCTTGAACCATCCGTCAGTTTAGAACTACTCCCATCAAGAGACACAAGTTGAGACTCACCTCCGTAGGCGAAGCTAGGTGGTAAAACAAGAATATTATACTCCCCCCACTGATAGTCGAAAACCAGTTTTTGTGCTATGTCGAGAAACCTGTCCATATCTGCCTCAAACTCCCATTGCGCGTCTTTCAGAGCCTCAGGTCCGGTTACTACGACGGAGTTCTTTCCGATAGGGGCTGTAGCGAGGTCTCCCGAGGCGAGCGCGAATAGATACGACGGGATAGGCACCTTCTGCTCGAACCGGAAGAGCTTGTCGCCCTTTCCGGCCGTGTCCGACGGAGCCGGAACGCCGCTTGCCACTACCGGCAACGGCGATGTGATGTTGAAGGTGTACGTTGATTTGACATCAGGAGTATCTTGACAGGGGAGAATGCTTCTGGCCAAGATGGCTTGGCACTGGCTATACACATAGGGGTGTTTCTTGTTCCCCGTTTGCGAGGGCGTCATCCACTGCAATCCCGCGCAGTCTTTGGTCGTCTCGAGACCGATGTCCAGTTTGACCACTTCACCCAGAGACGCCCCGTTAGGTACTGAGACATGAAGTGGCGAGCCGTACGGCGCAACGCGATCCTTGACCATCCAATCCGAGTCAGAGGTGTTGAGCTTGACGGACAAGACAGATAGAGAGTTGGTGTCGAGGATGATCTCCTTGCTCTCCCTGTCCGTAAGCGACTCGAGCTCAAGCAGTACAGAGCCCTCAAGGCGCTGCCTATCGAAATTGACTTTGAAGTTGACCGTCGTGTGCCTTATCCGCCAATCACCATAATTGGCGAGCGTGTTGGGGTCGCGGGGCGCCATCCTCCGTGCACTGAAACTGAATCGTCGCAGATTCGAGATGGTGGGCGTGAAGGACGGGCTGCGAATGTTGATTTCGAGAGTTTTGAACAGACCGCTGCCCCTCGTGAAGCTGCCTCCTCCCCGCATCAGGTTGAATCGTGAGAGCTCGGATGATGTGTAGCCAATCCCACATCCCTTCCAAAATGGGCTAGAAGATTCTGATAGCGCCTTCGAGAAAATATGGGCCCAGCTGACATAAACCGCTTAATTTTCAAAAGTAGATCAGCCACAGCTTCAGAGCTGAGGGGGTAGCACGGATTAGAATGACATTCACGGTTGCTACTCCTCCTCGATGTAAGGCGTGTGCCCTGCAAGCTAATGGGAAAAAAGAACGAACGCGGTTTAACCGATGTTCTGCCCGTCCATAATGATGCTCCCTCTTTCCTTTAATTTACTACAAACCGGGGGGAGACGTTCGGACGTTCCGAGTCGGATAGCAATTCACCAAGTCTGTACAAGGCCCAGGTAGTTTCCGAAGACATCTATCGTATTGGGGCGCTCGCGTGTGGAAACACGCGAGGCGCGCCACCGATCCGGGGAAACCGGCGGCGTGTTGTCGAATGGATAAGAACCGTGCCAAAAAGGTTCGGACCAAGAACGTAGTCAACTGCCCAGGTCTTTGAAACGGCCATTTCAACGTCGTTGCTTCCGGAGAACATCCTTAGGCCCGATATTTTAATTACTTGTCTATCTCAAAGCTGGACAGCTCCCCCTCCGCAGAATCTTGGCGGAAGCTCCTCCGGATCCATCAGGTGCTCGTCGACGGAAACATTGCCGAGCTCGTACCCAGACTGCTGGGTTTGGTGGCATGCTAGACGCCCTCTCTCGCTCGAAGCATGGCGAGGTTGACTTCTGGGCAGCCAAGTGGGTGAAGCTTCCGCCCGGCGTTCTTACGCCACGCTGCCGCATGTTCGGCAAGGGGGTTTGCACTGCGGTGACAGCACCCAACATGGGCTCCGGAGAAACCTATGCTCTCCCGGCGGGGGAAAAGGTTAATCTCAAGTTGTTTGGGACGAGATGGAGTGCTGCAAACGATCGTCACTATGGCTATTTACTAAGGGGGCTCGTAACACCGTCAGAGACGCCGACTCCGTCCTCTGGTCCAGATCTTCCCCTTGGCGGCATATTCGAGACTTGTTTGTTGTGACGATCTAGGCCCTTCAGGCGATCAGCATGTAGAGTTGAGTGCGATGCTCATTGTTGACATGGTGGTGATTCCACAGAGCATTAGCTTTGACTCCCTACATTACTCGCCAGCTTGATACCTACGGTCAACCCAGATGCAGTTTTGATACCTCACTTATTGACAAAATAATGCAACCCATGGAATAATGAATGGACAAAGTACATGTTGCATGAGCAATGCGTTTAGGAGAGATTGCTTCCAATCTTGGTTGAAACATAGTACCCAGAGTCAGTTCAGAAAGAGCTGACAAATCTTTAGGTAAGGTCACCATACCCAGAAGTTCAGAAGAGGGGCACCTAATTTTTAATGTTTCGCCTGACCCTGCTACCCTCTAAACTGACACATCAGCCTTTCGGTTCCGATTTCAGACCCTAGGCCAGTGACACTTGCATTCTAGCCATCGGATCTCTTATTACAGTTCTGCTAACGCCTACGACGACACATCGTGTGTACTAATCTAGTTAGCTGGATGCGAACAATCGTATATTTATTAAGGTTCGGGACAAAAATTTTGGCTCGTCTGCTAGATCGCGCCACAGTAAGCCACAAAGCACAGTATCATACAGTACCCGAAGTCTCAGCTCATAGATACCCTAAACCAGTTATGACAACATGTCCTGAATAGCATGCATAGTAGACTTATCAATAAATATTACCTGCTTCTGGTTAGGCTTGTCAGATATACAGTGAAACATGTCCACCAATTAAAACCGTGCTCAGCTGTGGCGGAGGACCAAGACGTTTGGCCGGAACCTTCCGTAGAGGTTCTGGAGCTCACAACCAACTCGTCGTATGCTAGTTAGTAGCAGGAGTTACTAGTATCAGGGCTGAATATACCATCGCTGCCAGGTGCCCGGTAGCGTTAGGTCTAACGCCATCACTATACTGAATTTCTGGCTCACATCTGCTTGAAGGCCCACAAACTACAACCATAACTGATTCAAGCGTCGCCTTTCCTAAGAAGGAAAGGTTAGTTGATTGGCCCAGACGAAGGTGCTAAGCGGGTGATGCGACCCCATCAGAAAATTGTTAGTGCTGAAGTTAGTTGACCTTCAGGTCATGGACAAAATAATTGACGCACCCCACTGCTTCGGAGCAACGTATTCGGCTGCAACTGTTTGTAAAAAGTTATAAAAAATTTAAAAAAAAAATAAAAACATAAAAATTAAAAAATTAAAAAACAAAAATTTTAATTTTTTTTAAAAAAAAACCCCCTAAAAATAATAATAATAATAAATTTAAAAAAAAATTTAAAAAACGAAACGCTTTAAAAATGTTTATTAATATTGCCGCTCCGCTTATTTATTAACCTTTTAAGTAATGCATATTCTGAAGTCAGCAGATACAAAATGGGTTATCCATTGATATTATTTTGGCGATGATCGAGGGGGGAACAGTAAATGACAATTATTTTGTCCATGACTTTGCCTTCAAGAAGATAGCACTCGAAAAGGTTAGTTGATGGAGAATACCTAAGATGTTAAACTTGCCCCTATGACGGAGTATTTACCATTTAGAGGAAGAAGGGAAGCTAGTGGGCTCTTGTGCACGGACTCTTGGGACCTCGGCGATGGTGCCTATTTCTTGCTAGTACATGCAGTTAACGTCCATGTGCTTCCGGCGTACTAATTTAGCTCCGGGCCAGCACGGCTCACGGAGCGCCCGCAGATCCGCCTAACCGAGATATGCCTTCAACTCCGCTATCCACAGAAAGCTACCAAGCTCAACCACGCTGATAGCGCTTCCAACCAAATTATCACGCCGGTGCTGTAGGAGAATTTTGGAGGGGGCGGCCTCCCCTGGGTAATAAACCTGCTATGGATTCCACTAAACGCCCATAACTTCACTTTTCGAGCTTTAGACTTGCCTGTCTGCCTTTGCGAACTGATGATACAGTGTTCGCTTGTGGTTACATTGTTATATGTAGGAAGCTCGTTACCGACATCCTTGCTATAGGAAAAGGTCATAGCGTTCGGCAGCGCTTCGCATCGCGGTGCTTTTTGGTACCTCTTGAAAATATTCGCTGGCCTCGTAGATACCTACTAGTAACTGTAACAGCCCCATGACTTTGCTAGGTACCGTGGAGAATCCAGGCCTGCAGATCATCCTTTTTTCATCACATGCATACGTCCTAAAAGGTCCTCGTAGATGCAACTCCGCTGGCGCGGCGCCTCGAGCGCCGACATTGTATTCTCTGTATGCTGCTAGGTCGGCCACCACGTCGGCGCTGCACGCTGGGGGTCACTGCTTCTCCATTATTCTCCAGATAATTGGGGTTTCAATGCAGCTTGCTGGCGATTCGATACCGTTGGCTTACCCGCATCAGGCTTTGTTTACCAATGGGTGCATACTGCTGCAGGCAGCCCTACGAATCACCTGTCGTCGCCGTTTGGCGTGCATAAGATGAGTGGCTTTGACCGTGACGGAAAAGAAACAGCTACATGTGACACAGGTATGTGTGGAGAGATCCGGATTCGAGAGAATTGTGCTGGATTCACCCACTGGCTCATGTTCTAAAACGTCCGATGACGAGCCGAACCTGTGGGAGAAACATATGTGCCGAAGGGGGGGTGGCCCGGTTCTCCCTGACATGCAGATCGATGCTGATAGGTGCTCCGGGTGATGTACCTGCAGGAACCCGGCGGGGTTTATGTGAGGAACTCATCAGGGGCTTGCATACGTGAACTATGCCAGGGTTGCCCCGTCGATATTTCCTTATTATATGGGGTAGATCTGACGGGGATCTACAACTGCGGATGGTGGAAGATCTCTTTCCAAACTCGCAAAAGATAAACCGCATCGGACGGTGACTAGACTGAAGCTAGACTCAAGCTAGTACGATGACAAGGTATGATCTTTGTGGGTTCACGTAGTTTCTGAAATATCCGGGGCAATATCGCATTGCATCAGTTCTCCGTATACCAAACTCATTAGTAGGCAAGTTTCGTCTGCGGGGCCGGGACTATCGTAGTTGGAACTAGCCATGATATTATCGAAATTCCGAGCTAATTCAAGCTTGCACCATAAATGAAGTTTAGTACAAGAGATAAGGCAAAGCTCTGCAGCAGGTCAGTGGAGGTTGTCGATCCTCCGTTGGCCGGGGGCCATGGCTTGGTTATAAACTGCGCAAGCAACTTCTTCGCATGGACCTAATCCAAAACTCGACACGATCACAATCAGCATGGGGATGACATATCTTTCCTGTTATTGAGCCTTCATTTATGACAAGGTGTTGTTAATACAGGTACATGCCGAAGCGGGTCCTTTCATTGCGGATTGGCATGAATCTGATTTTGTTTTCGGCAATAGGTAATAAAAGAAGAAAAAGGAGTTTCTTGAAGACGTACCTTATCAGCCTTCCTATAGCGCCATTTCGCCTCACCTCAGTCGGCATGGCTATAGGATTGCAATTATGTATCATTCACCGAACCCATGCAGGAGGTCGGGAGATGATACCCGGTCAGGGTCCGGCAAGACCTATTACCGGCCCTGGACCCCAAAACTTAGGGGTGTCCATACTGGAAGGTTATTGAAGATCTGTTAGGAGGACAAAGTGGATGCGCTTGTTTCTTATTAGATAATTTCGGTCTGCGATGCGCAGTCGGGACTGGGAGACGTCCTCCATGCGTTCAACCATGATGCTACATGTTAATGCATTGCTTTTTAGCTCATAATGCTTCATCAGCCCCTATATATTCGTTGTAAGGTCTGTTTATACCCGGTTGTCGGTATTCTCGAAGTGCATTGAGTTGCAATATTGGACCTCGATTCAGACCTCAAGTCCACGTGGGTTTCTTAACTGGCGTCATAATGTTCTATCCTGCAAGGAAATGGACCCCATGAGCAAGCGTCGCGTTCCTTTCTAGTTGCCACTGCGCGATTAGAAACTTCGAGCAGTAACATTTGAGCCAAGAAATAAGACCATCTACCTTACAGGATCGCACGAAGAGGATGACTTCTGCCACGTGCCTCAGCTGCTATGTCCTATGCCACAGCCCCTAGTGTAGGAATAGTCTTCTAGCCTAGCTCGTATCGAAAAGAAAAGAACGAATAGAAGCCGGAGATAAGCTTTGGAAGTAACGTTTATGCAATACCTGCTTATCTCTCCAATAAGGTGCGTCGCTGTGAATCGTTGTTTTGACCATACCAAATCCAGTTTGCAACCATATCTACAGACACGTTTCCTTTACCCCATGAACTAAGCGGATAAGAATGGTAGCTGGTATAACTGCCATAATACCATTACTACCAACGATCATTACTATCACTTGTATCACTACAATAAACATCAAGCCATATATACCTGAATAAAGGGTCTTACGCCGTGTCAGAGTCACGGGTCTCGTCTTGGGTATCTGGTTGTAGGTCTATGTCTCCAGGATCTTCTAGTAGGTAATATACATGCAGTCGGTCTCCAGTACCCATGGCATTGATACGTCGGTCCCCTAAATTCTCCAGTGCCTAATCCTAACCTTAACTATCTAACCCTGACCCTGACTATTAACGCTAACCTTAACCGAAGCGACAGCCGCAGCTACGGAAGCTGTATGTTAAAGGTCGAAGTACTACTCTTAGTTACTTGGTGCGGCTGATTATTGGTGGCGTTACTAAGGAGCGTTTAGTATGGTAAAAATAGCGATTCAACAAGGCATTCCTAACTGGACCACCTACTGATACCCCGAGTACCCGTACGGAGTCAGTGGAATCGTTCGTGCTTTATACATAGTTTTAGTACCTCGCGAAACTAGTACCCCCATATACGAGGGCGATGGTAGAAATGATAGCATGCATCGCTTTGAAATAGGAGCATATGCACTGCAATTTCCTTTCACTCAGTACGATTAATAATTATGTACCTGACAGCTTCCCCTCAATTCTCGGTCATGAGTCTCCATCCATAAGGTTCGACTATATATCCTGCCAAGATATGCAAGTTCCGGGGAATTACCTTCGAAGTTACGTTGTATAATGGTCATGGGCGACCGACGATAGCCTCACTCGACGATGAGCTCCTGCGCAATTTACCGAAGGGAAGCCATCACCCAGCCTCGCGGAAACTTACATTGGTGGCCATGCTTCATATTATCATACATGACGATGTATGTGGCGCCGGAATTACATGTGGTTGATGATCTCGTTATAGTAGATATTGTAACCTACTGTGTAGGGATCCTTAATTGCACTAGAGCCGGGCTACTCCTGTCTCCTGTCTCGCATTCCGCGAACTCTGACACGTATCAGCAAAAGCACCCAGCACTTTTACTTCGTACACTTTCAAGCCATCTTCAGCGTCATCAAGCAGCCGTCGGCAAGCTGCAATGTGCGATGTCATCATTATCACACCGTCATGTTATCAGTCCGCGATGGAGTTCCCTCGCCCACAGTCCGAATTCCGACCTCTATGTATTTCTTGGATGTAACAGAACCATTGACTCGCAACTAGTCGAAGTATGTGGGTAATACTTCGTATGCACCCTCGGCTGGGTTACAACGTCCTGAGGATACAAAATCTGCTTCCTAATAGCGTTCACCAACAATAAATATCAATTGAGCTAGAACATCACGTGGCTTGCGAAGTGGCTTTTCTAAGAACATTCCAAAATCTCTATGGCTGCGTATCTAGGATCACCCTGGGCAGAGAATGTACTCTTGTATGATGATGCAGTTCTGAAGTATTGCTTATCGCCTCTTCGTATGCGACAGAAGTTTCACACTGAAATTACTCTCACTAAACGAATATCTTGTTTCAAGCCATAGACATCGAATCAGGGTCCCCTTTTCGAAGCAGGGAAAACGTAGAAACCGCGATGCGGGAGATGCCCAATTCGGCAAGACGGCGTTGCAATGTGGGGGATTGACAGGGGGGGCAAGCTGTTTCAACTTCGCTTGAACCTGCAGTACAATGGATCCTCCCAATGCGCCGTCTCGGGAGCCCCTGCCAGGAACGGGCAAGACTAATGTCCTAGAAACATGTATTGCGCCATGGGTTCGACGTCCAAGCACACGGTCGCTTCGATCCGAATTTTTGGGCATCATGATGGCCGTTTTTAGCTATTTCTCCTACGCGAGAGGCGAGCCAAGACGCTTGAATACGTATAGAGATTGTGACACCCTGATGACATGCAGCACCCCGTCTCCCTCGTGCTTCCAGGAGGTCCCATTATGTCCTGTCTTCGCTCCGCCTCTGGCATATATCTCATGGCAGCTTCTTTACCACGCTCCGTCGCTGACTACGCTCAAGTATTTATTAATGGCAGTTTTCATGTTTGGTTTTGCCTATATGCCACTCGTTATGTTTCGCAGGGTCCACACTTAAGTGTCCGCATCCGCCTTCGTCACAGGAGACAATACGACCCTGCCCTATATCACTAATCTTAATTTCGAGGTGTTCCTATACTAGTGCTCACTTATATAGACTTGCCCGTCACGTTTTACCATCACGGTATCATTTATTGCCAGGGAAGTTTCTTGTCCAGAAAAGAGCCTCGCATCTCGCATACCCTGCTCGTTGCCGCCACCTACACTCAAGCTCCTCAGATCCAGATGGCACACATCGCCACCTGCATGCTCGATTCTGAGGGGGAGTCTGTTTCTACTTGGAGTCGTCTTCAAAGTTTTGTTTTCCCCGGTGCCTCTACTGAATCGGTAAGAAACGCCCAACCCGTTAGGTTAGATATCATCGCTCATCCTCATCCTCATGTACAGTTAGTATCGACAAGCTCTGTAGACGAAAAGAAGTCGCATGCTTGGAGGATGGCCCAACCGGATACTCGGAAATATCAACTGTTCCCCAAAGACAGACCGCCGCCTGCTCCTGTTGCCTGTGGGAAGCAACTTGAGCCAGAGCAATCTTCCTCGGTAGTCATGGGACAGAGTCCGGAGAAGTCAGAGCAAACTTCGATAGCAAACAACCTTCGGCAGCGCATCAAGGAGCACAACTTGAACAGAAGGAGGAAAGTCAGTGTACCGGAGCTGGGCCCCATGACTACGGTACAAGAAGTCGCTATGGACTCCCGTCAGTAACGCAACATGCTATTCATCATGAAGGCAACACTGACAGATCTTAGCAACAATTCCCGGCCGCCCAGCGCTACATGAACGCTCCATAAGTTCGCCGGTGCAGAGCAGCCGGTACCGTCATTTGGCAACTTTGAGGACTATTCATCAAGCGTCCAAGGAAGACAATGCCGTCGTGCACATTGCAGCGCCCATCTCAGCCTTCCGGCAGGATCGTGCGCCAGCAAGCGATGCCCCGAGACACCCGCTGTCTCCTAAAGACCTAACTCCTCTGGTGATCCCCAAGCAGCCAGCTTCCCTTCCGCAGTTAAATAGAAAGATATCTATAAACCGGCTCAAGTCTAGCAAAGGGCCTCCGGACTCTCAAAACCTTACAACGAAGCCTGAAGACTCGCCTAAAGCACGCACACCTTTTACGCCATTTACTCCGATGTCAGGGTCACTCCCTACTGCGACGCCAAGATCTGCAACGACTGCTTTGACCGCGTCAACCCTTCCTACGCCCATCTCAGCGCCCGCGGAATCCCGAGGTTCTCCACGGCCTTGGGAGAAGTCCACCACCTCCAGCCCTGATACGGCGTCTCATCCGGCCGCTGATGTGAAGTCCAGCCCGAAAGTGGAGTTGGAGTACCAGTCACGAAATGGGCCAGTGACATTGCATAATGCGCTAAATCTTCCGGCTATGTCACATAAGCGCGGGCAGTCTGAGTCTGGAAGTATCATGGATTGTGGTCGCTCACGGAGACGATTTGATTGCAGCAGCGGGTCAAAACGAAGCATGAGCGCTGAACGACACGCATTCGAGACGTTACCACAAGGTTGGAAATCGAGCGAGGCAGTGTCGAAAATTGATCAGGCAGAAATTGGCTATCTGCAGCGACAGGCCATAGGCCAGGCATCGAGGTTTGAGGTCCTCAGAAAGGAGGACGTTGACGATCTGTCCAAGGCAAGTATCCTATATCAACCTCGGGTTCGCCGCGTCTAACTCTCCACAGGAACTCCGATATCTGGACAGTCGGACTGAGTATCTGCGCCGTACTTATATGTCCCTCCGTGCCGGCCGTCGCAACCTTCATTCACGTATCTGCCAGTACCTTCGATCTGCGCGAGTGGCCAAATTTAGCTACGAATCGATGCTGAAGCAAGAGGAGGCCTTAGCCGAATTAGATGCTTCCATCGACGACTGGGTCAACAAGCTGGAACAGGCCGAAAACCGCCGCACTCGAGTAAGACAGAAACTTCTCGAACACGTTGCCGCCGCAGCAACGCTACCAAATGTTACAAATAACGATGATACCGCAACTGGTATGCCGCTTCAGAAGACGATAGGAGTACACCGGCCTAGCGCGGCATCAGATTTATCGACGCCGCCACAAAGCCCAACGAAGATTGGTACGTTCTTCGATGCCGAATCCCCTTCGTCGTCTCCTCAAAGGGTCGTCGCTCGTGTCCCTTCGGTTATCCCTGAGCTGCCGGCCGAGGAAGGGGAGAGCACCGATTCGAACTACACGAATCAAAACCCAGAGGAGGAATCTGTACTTAAGCGGATGGAAAGCATTCGCATCTATGCCGATAGCGATCTCTATGCCCTTCTCGCCGATGTCGAGAACGAGTTTACAAACCTAAACGAAGATGGTCACGCTAGTCCACAGTTAAAGACGCATCCTCTGACCGACGAGGAGAGGCAGAGGGAGCTGCACCGCGCCCATAGCCACGATATTCTCAATGGCGGCTCCAAGGGCACATCTATTAAGAGTCAGCCTGCGAGTCCGCCCGCAACTTCACCGCCCGCGAAGGAATCGACCAGCGGCGAAGGCGACATCTTTCTTACTGCGGCAGTGTTCAAACCGGAATGAACACGTACATGCACTATACGTACACTAGAGGTCTAGACGGCCTCCTACTTGGCCCGGCCATTGTTTTCCTTTTACTTATACCATGTTCCGATTCGCTCAGCACCCATCTCGCATTCCGTCTTGCATGACGATACACGGACGGCTTACGGATTGTTATTGCATAACTATCGTCTGCACATTCAGGACGCTTTTATCATATGTGTTATCGGATTTTGTTAGGCCCCAATTCAGTGGAGCTCCTGCCTTTTTCTCATTTTACCTCGACTTCAGCCATGTTTCATTCTTAACCTTTCTATGGTCGCTATTCACTTCCTCCCTTTTTTTCATTGTATGATATTACGGCCGCTTAGATACCCATGTGCGCCAAACTGGTCAGGTGTACCGTAACAGGAGCGGATATAGCTGGCGCGGCTTACTATCGGGTGTATCATATTTTACCGCCGGGGGAAAGCATATAGTCCTATCGTTTAAGGGGCGCCTCCCCAAACTTGCCTTACTTATTGATTACTATCGATATATTCTAGATAGTAAATCATATAACTACTTCCAAAACAAGTTGATGATGTTTGAGGCTAAGCATGGCCTGTGTATACATGTGAACACCGGTCGACCGGAGCGCGTGCAAGTACTTGAAGATGAACGAAGGTGTGTTGCACGCTCTCTCTATGGACAAGCTTGATGCAGCCAGGCTGCCGTCCCGAGTTGACATCAGAGGCTGACTAGGCGCAGTTTCAGCTCCGAATAGAAAGGCGTCTGCAACTCTCTGAACCAGTGCGACTTCGCCCAAAAAAAAAACCATCCTACGTCTTCTCTCTTTCTTACTTTGGAAAGCCTCCTCAATGCTACACTTCACGCGTTGCTAAACATAGACTCGACCCGAATCTCTCCCTGCAGCCAAAGAAACGCATCGCATCGTGTCGCATCGCGTCATACGGCATCTCGACTTTCAATGCTCTTATCTCTCTTCCTCCGGGCAGGATGGGTCCCGCGACAGCGCACATGACTTTCTCAGCACCAAGAATCCTTCACGCCGACACATCGTATGCGTCAATCATATAACCGTCCCATCTACCGAAGGTGCTTTATTTAGATGCGACCTTCTCCAGACGACAGATAGACTAAACGTCCATGAGCCACCACCAAGATGTGCCGTCACCGTCGCAACACGATATGCTGCGTCAGTCTCACCATTTGCCCGTCGAGGCGAAATATTGAACATCCAGCCGCACGCACGTACACGCGCGACCACAGTGCTCTCCCGTCTGATTACTACTCGCAATGGTCGGCCCAGGAGTTTAGGTAGCTCGTAGTTGGCGGCGCGCAGCCCACTTTCCATAGGGTTACACGCGTACATGCGATACATGCATCCGTTTCTTGCGTCACAGACATCTTCAGCGGCGGAGTCGCAAACCCCTTCCTCCCCCCGGGAAATGCAACACTGACCGGGATCAATGGCCGCAGGTGCGGCCACTGTTCCTTTATGGCGGAAAGGAGGGTGGGATGGGGGTCTCGAACCTAAAGATCTAGATCCGAACTCCGAACAAACCACACCGACCGATACCTAAAGAAGCTACTACACGTTAAAAAAAAATGCATATACCTCCTACGCAGGTAGGGGAGGGCAGGACGAACAGTCAGGATTCAGATTGAGCGAGCAACCCGTGTGACTGGGACACTGACTGGCTGGATGCCCGTTTCCTCCGATCTTCATGCACGCACTTACACAGCTAGCACAAAGCAGACGGAGGGGACAGGCGCCAACCCACGCAAACCCGCAGTTGTTTCTTGTTTCTCCGGTGTGCATACGACATCGATCTTGCGCACGAGCGTGCGAGGTAAGCTGTCTGCGTTACCTCCCTGCGTAGCCACATACCGACCTAATCTACCCCCCGTGCACTCGCTGCAATGCGTAAACGTCACACCGATGGGACGTTTACGTTTCCCTAGACCCGATTACCATAAAAATATACCTGGGGTGCAGCTCCCCTCTCCTTTCACCTCCAGCCCTCCCCCACTTCCGACGCCCCATCGAACCGGGCCTACTTAGAAATAAGACAGCCGCGGAAGATAGAACAGAAACTAAGCGCGGGCTCTATAACTTCTACTCACTGGCCCAGTAGCATGGAAAAGGGGAATACGTTATTACTGTAAGATGATCAATACCACTGCGGGTCTTCAAGGGGTGGCAGGGGAAAGGACGTAGCGCGGTAGATACGGGTACTACGACACCAGAAAAAGAAGGACAAGGTCTGCTGCTCGCGACTGCAATGTCCGTTTCCCCCTCCTCCCTATTGCGAATCCATTTACCTGTCTGTCAAGGCCGGCTCCCAGGCCCGGAACATGTGGACCGCATGAAACTTTTCGTGAGTGTGATATCTCGTCTGGGGTGTTTCGTACGAGTTACATACGCTTGTGACATAGTTTTCGTGGTTACGGCTGCTGTTTCCGCCCCTCCTCCTTACCACATAGGAATCCCGGCTGCATTTGTGCTTGCCTTACATGTATATAGCAGGGTGGACAGGGTAGAGGAGGGGTTGCGGGAGCGGTGTGCAGGAAACAGAGGCACAATGCATGGCGGTTGCGGCAGCAGCACCATGTACCGTTGCAACGCATTGAACTTTCTGTCGTCTCGTGGTTCCGGCGGTTCTTGGAGTTGCATTAGGCCCGTGCGCAAGTACGTGTTTGGTATCATCGCGCATAAAATGACGAAGGGGTGATTAGCCGGAGTAAGCTTCATGCTCGAAAACAGAAAGATGGAATTGAACTGCATTGACCATAACATCCTAGCTGGATACTTACCTTGGGAGAATTTTCTTCTCAGCTGAAGCTCTTCTGTTGTTCCCCGTGTTCTATGCGGCAGGGGGGTGCGGAATGCGTGCCCCCCTGGTGCTAAATTTAAGACACCAACAGTAAGCCATCAGATGCCCCAGATGCGGTCCCAGATATCCGCAGATGCACGTACACCTACACAGGACGGTGGCCTAACAAGTAGGGGATGAAAGCCGAAATCTTATATATGTATGTAGTAATCAACTCCCAAACGGAATAAGTTCACCGGGGCCGTATTACGCAGGTACCTTACCGTCACCGAGCTTATGTCTAGGCGATCTCAACTGCGCCAAATTGCGGGAACCGGAGTCATTACTGTACTCACTACGTGAGAAGGTGCTCTGTATAGCATTGGCGAGCTATTGAAAATCCATTTTGTCATTGCGCAGACTATACTCCGCAGTTCGGCAATATCAAAGGGCCTACGCTTATCTGCTAGAAGGGAGGTGGTTCAGGGTCTCTGCTTGTTCGCACGGTGGTGGTTCAAACTCCTGGATGCAACACCCCGGCCTGCAACAGAGCGGCCCAAACCCCGTCCATCTCCGCGGCGATGTCTTCTGCGCTCCGACCGCGACCGTCCCTGAGCGCTCGGATGTCCTCTGGGGGCGACGTGTCGAGCCGCTGTATGCCCACCGCCTGCGCCGCTTGCACGGCGGCTTCTGGGAACGCGTGCGCGGGAAGAGTCGAGGCCATCCAGAGTAGCAGCCAGACGACCTCCTCCTGTCCCCTCTCCATGGCGAGGTGCAGACCGCTCTTCATGTTCGCCAGCGGATCTTGGTACCGGATGAGCTGCGGCGCCGCCATGGCGGGCTCCTCCCCGTCTCCTTGCTCTGCGTCGCGCAATAACTCTATGATGCCCTCCACGTCGCCTTCGGCGCACATGACATGGTAGGCACGCGCGGGACGGGCTTCAGGGTTCGCTGCCAGGTAGGCCTCCTCCGTGATGGTGGGGAGAATGTCTAGATTCTCGTCCACGCCACCCTCGCTTGTATATCTCGCAGGGATCGAGACATTTGGCGAAGAGTGTGGGAAAGGGTTTGTCGCCGATGGCCCTGCCGCATTAGCAGCGAGCTGCGTGCCGCATGAAGGACACTTCAGTGAGATTGCAACTTCGGTAGACTGATCAAGGAGACACTGCCAGTGGAAATGACACCCACAGGGCAGTTGCAAGTCATCGGGCACCGATTGCAGTTGTTCAGTCTCTTCATCCTCCACCTGTAGCGTCAGAGGGTCCTCGCAGACCTTACAGGTAGTCATGTTGAAGAGGTTCTGGTTCTCAAGAGATGCAAGTAATATGTGGTGTACGAATGTGAATGTGGTCCAAGCCAAGAGAGTCTGTCCATCGTATGTGAGAGATGGTCCAGGAAGAGAACTCGGCTAGAGGACAAATGGTTGATCTGCGCCATCCGAGTGAATCCATGCACTACGGTAGCAGAGAGTTGCTGGATGCAAAGAAGATGGCGGTCGTTGAGATTTCACTTGAGACTTACCAGTACTTTATGCGCCCTTTCCGAAGCTGAGACGACCTTATAAGTCTACTCTCGGGCCCGACTAAGTGTACTCTGGATGTTCAGATTGACTGGAATCTCATCCAGCCTGCTGTACGTAGTAGGTGAAATTTTTGCACCTCGCTTGGGAGGGCCGGGGCCTGTTATGGATCTGGGGTACTCGGGTTTAATATTTTAGCGGGGTCCCGCCCTGAACCTATCGGTTTTTTTATCTTCTCCGGACCGAACAGACTCGGATGGAGCCCGGGCCCTCGATTCCAGCTGCTCAGGCGACGATACACCTGGGCACTGTCTTTTCTATTGGTATCGTCTCCACTATGGATAGGGTGTTGGAGTTATTTTTACTTTAGCAAGAATAAACTCAGGCGCATCAATAATAAGCGGAATGCAACAGCACTACCGCCAATAAATACCATCTCCACTCGCCCGCTTACCGAATTTGCATCCAAAGAGGAAAAAGGTTAGCGCGCTTAGCGAGAGCCGAGGTGCTAGCGAGCAATGCCTCCTCGTTCCGCAGCCAGCTGAGGAGGTAGCCGCGTAGGCGCAGACTGAGGCTCCCCACTGCTGCAGCGGCTGCCCGATAATAAGTAGGTCCCATCGGAGTCCCCAAGCGGCTGGCACGTGCATGCGAACCGAACCCTAAATAAACTATTACTGCGTAGAGGCGCGTCAATAGATTGCGGCTCACACGTGCGAACACAGGGCAAGCCATGTCAGCCGCGCATGATCACCGGCTGGCTTCCCCTTGTCTAGCTTGCTGAGTAGTGGTGTAGTAGCGCGTCAATAACCCCTTTTCGTCCCTGATGAGGCAACCGACGCTACTGCATTATACCGCAAATCCATTTTGAGTCCCATCCTCGCCTATTCCCATCCGTCAGTCAGTCAGGCAGTAAGCCAGTCAGCTACGGAGCCCGAGAGGGCTCACTCTCTCATTTCAACTTTTTTTCAAAAAAAACTACGATACGTACACACCCTTATATAGATTAAAAAATCTCTGTAAACGAAATTAAATAAAATAAGTAATGTAATAATTAAGTATTACTCTTTGATAATTTATATTTAAAGTTATTCGGTCTTATTCGGTTTTAATTTTTTTTAATTAATTTTATGCCTGATAAATTAAACGTATATGTAATTTTCTTATGTCGTTTATAATTAATAAAGGCCGTTACTTTATAACGTAACGGTTGCACTTAAAAATTAAATCGAATAATTTTTAATAATTTACTTATTTTTATTATAATTAAGAACTTTTAATATTAACGTACCATATAAGCGAACGACTTACATAAGCGAACGACTTACATAAGCGAACGACTTACATAAGCGAACGACTTACATAAGCGAACGACTTACATAAGCGAACGACTTACATAAGCGAACGACTCGTTTTTAGGCACTCCGCGATAACAAAATCAATTAAAACAACCACAATGCGATAAATTAATTCAAGTTAATCGGATTCTTTATCGCTAGACATATTTAGCTTCTTTATAAGTACGCGTATTATGTCCGGGCTTACCGTAGACGTTATATTTCCGGTTTTTCGTTTTAACCCTTTTACGACGATTACTTTTAGCCGTTATTAGCTGCATTTTTTTATTACCTTTTTCCTTTTTAGTTAGAAGAACTTATCCCTTTTATATAATAAGTATTCCTTTTTCTTGGAAACGTTTATTTTTAGTTTTCTGACGTTTACTTAAAATGTAGTTCGATTTGCGTAATTAGACGGTTTCTTCCTAAAAAAAGTAACTTCGTACAAAAATAATAAGTTACTTTTTATAAAAAAATTAACCGATTTCACCATTTTTATTAGCGAATTATCCTGGTAATTTTTAATCTTTTTTTGCAAATAACGTTTTTACCTTATTATTTTACGGATATTTTTAAGGGTTTTTACGGAAAGGGAAAAAATAGAACCGGCGGAGGTAAGCGGCGAAACCGTCGGTATAGATATAACCGAAGGAACGTCTAATTTTAAAAAAAACATTATTAAGATTAAATAAAGTAAATCCAGCTTTTGCAAATCCGAATTTGATATTATCGGACGTTATGGTAGCTTTAAACGCGTCGTAAAAACCGGCAAGGAAATCTACTTTCGTAATATAAGTGTAATAACGTCGTATTAAATTTTTAATATAAAGCGAATAAACGCGTTTTAAAATAAAAAAACAAAATACGTCGAAAGATTAAAATCGATAAAAAAATGCGGGGGTATATAAAAAGTAATAATATCGTTATTCGCGTAATATTTTTCGAATTCGATCGAATAATAACTTTCGTAACCGTTAAGGATTAAAAAACGTTTCGATTTTTTCGTATACGTTCGTATATATTTATCAAAATGTTAAATTTATTTTAAACTTAATTCGTTTATTACTTAATTATTAAAATTAATACCAAGTTTTTAATCGGCTAGTAATAAGTTATCGCGATATTAGGAATTAAAGTAGGTTTTTCCCGTTAATATAATAAATAACGGTAAAGCTTAATTTTACGAATTAATAATTTATATAATTATCACTTATTCCCGATTATTTTATTACGTTTATTTAAATTGTTTTATATTTTTTAACATTTATAATTACTGTATCCGATATTATAAAAAAATTTATTAAAAGATTTGTTTCGTTAAAGTTATAAAAATCCTTTTTAATAATCTCGTATTTTACGATTATAACTCGAACGAATTTAAACTATTTACGAAATACCTTTAAATTTTCGCATAATTTTTTTTAACAATCGATTTTTCGATTTAAACACGTCTAGAGCTTTTTTTGCCGTCGTACAAAATTCGACGCCCAGTTAACCCCGACACGTCCTGCAACGCGCTAGGCTAGCAGTAAATTCGCCATATCTTTAACGTACTAAAATCGGATAGAAAACGTTTGCATATTTAATTTAAGGACTTTTTTAATAATAAATTACTTTTCGGTTAACGTTAACTTTTGCGGATTAAGAATATTGTTAATTCGGGCGCGTTTACCGTTATATTAAACTTTTAAGATTGCTTTTATAACATTATAAATAAAATTAAGTTTTTTAAAAACTAAGCTTTTAATTTCGCTTTTTAACTTAAACAGCTAAGTTTATTTTAGCTTTTTTAATAAGACGTTTTATAACGTTAGTATTAAATAATAAATCAGTAAAGTTAGGTAATTGGAATGTTAATAAAAACGAGTCGCTCGCTTATGTAAGTCGTTCGCTTATATGGTACGTTAATTTTCTTTTTACGTTTTATTAAAGTTATAAATTTAATCTTATTTAATTAACCTTTTCGTATTTTTTTAATTCTTTTAATTATTATTTTTACGGTTATTTAATCTCTTTTTAAAGGTAATACCTTAAATTATTAATAATAATTATTTATTATAATAAAACGCGTTTAAAAAGAACTTTATTATTTTAGTCGGATTACGTTTATATATTAATAAATAAATAAAGTTTTTTATTAACGGAATAAAGATTTCCGATTAAATTAAAATTTAAATATATATAAAAATAATATTAATTAACATATTAAAATAAAATATCTTTTTTCCTTATGTAAGGATAACGCGATACCTTTTTGAAAAAGTTGATATATTTGTAAATTTCTGTATAAAATCATAAAAATATATTAAATAAATTATTACTAAAGGATATAAAATTTATAAACGAAATTTGTACACCAAAAAGCTAGTTATAATTCGCAGAACTAAAAAATAATATTATATTATATATAAACGTAATATTAATATTTACTTATATTTATATACCGGAATAAAATAAAACTTTATAAAATATATGTAAATTAAGCGTAATTCGAAAATTAAAAATTTATTAACTATATCGATAACGATAATAATATTAATAATAATTAATTTATCACACATAAACTTATTCTCGCTCGGCTTAAAAAGAAAAAAAGTAAATAAGTTATAAAAAATAAAATTATATATAAAAAGCTTAAAATAAATTATAAACAGCGAAACTAGGCTTTAAATAAATATAAACGAATTTAATTAAACGAAAGTAAACAAAAATAAACTTATAAAAAAGGCTTTAAAATACGAACGACTTAAACCGTTACTAGAAATTAAATTAACCGTTATACGGAAACGGTTTTATTCGTAATTCTTTAAAAAAAGCTTTATACGATTATATTTAATTAAATCATACAATACGAAAATGAATTTAAAAGGCGGGTTTAATTTAACTTTTAATTTTATTCAATTTTATTAATCTTAATTATAATGAAATAAAGTTATATATCGTTTATTATATTATTAAAAACTTTTATCTCCTTTTTCTTAATAATATTATGATAATAATATTAATTTTTCACGAAATTTCCAAATTTAGTTAAAGATTTATATATTAATTATAAAATAATCTTATAATTTATTCCGCAGTTTAACGTAATAAAACAGCTATAAATAAATTTTAATATTTGCCGCTAAAATTAAATAAAAACTGTTATATTTTTTATACCAGTCGTAATTTTTATTATTAATAAAGGTAAATAAATGTTAAAATTAATAAAATTATATTATAAAAGTTCCGCTGGAAATGCCTTCCGTATTTTTTAATTAATAAAAATCCGGGAATATATAACTCTTTTAAGATCGGAAAAGATTAATATAATATAAGATAATTTATATAAAATATAATTTAAATTTTTTAAAATACGGATAATATAACCATCTTTTATACGAATATATTAGTTAAATTCGTATTTAATAACGGATATATAAGTATAAAGTAAAATAATTTAATCAATTTTATATTCTTTTTATTAAACGTATGTATATTTTAATTAATTAAAAAGTAATTAATATTATTCGATTACGTTAAATCGAATTACAAAAAGTTTTATTAAATATAATTTACCCATTAAAAACGCGATTTTCTTTAATAAAATTAAAATTACTAACTTTTAATTTATTAATATTGCATATTTTTACTATATAACCAGTAATCATTAAAACGAACTCGTTTGTTTTCCGTCGTTTCAAAATACGACGTATTATATTCGTTTAAATATTAACGATTTTTAGTAATATTTTCGGAGGTGTTTATAAATTAATCGAATTTAATTATATTATATTACAATTATTAGTAAATACATAAATCACGCTAACTGGAATTCGAATTCGATAAAAAGTAATATATAACGGTTATATATAAAGTTTCGTTTCCGTAATCCGAACGGAATATTAAAGGAATAAATTCAAGTTAATAAATAATAAAAGAATATTAATAAAGTATAAAACAACCGCTATAAGCGGAAATACCGTAATAAAACTATATAGTATACTGCGAAAAAAGATTAGTATTAACGTAAATTTTAAACTCATATTTTTATAACTTATAGTAATTGTTAAAAATTTATATATAATTTAATCCGGAATAAATTTATCTCGCTTTTTCTAATAAACTTTTAATCGTTTTTTAAAATGATTTTACTATTATAGAAATATTTAACATAAAGCTTAAATATAAAATTACGAAAAAGATTAAAAAAGCGTTACTTTAAATAAGTATAAAACGTACGTATATTTATACGGTTAATTATATTTTCGTTTAATTTTTCCTAGTTAAAACTTTATATACTTTTTATAATTTAAGCGCAAAAAATCGGTCTCTTAACGGCGTAAAAGGCTTAATTTAAAACGGAAAAGAAATTTTCCTTTTAAAGAAATTATAAAACCGTTACGTTAAAAATAATTAAAATGTTAAAAGTTTGATAAAACGTATTCGAAAAATAAAAAACGTAAACGCTGCCGATATTTTTAGGTAATATTTAATCGAACTTAATTAAAAAAAATTATATTTGAGTAAATATCGGTAAAGCGTCGAAAGGTGAATAAAAATATTATAATATTTAAATAAGGTAAAAATAAGAGAATTAATAAAAATACCGTTTTTATAACGTTAGCTACGCTACGACCGGTAAGGCTCGAAGTCAGCTAACTATCGCGGCATTTTAACGTATAAAACCTAATATAAAAAAAGAAAAAAGAAAGGTCAAAGTACAACTGGCCGAAGATAAATAAAAATAAAAATAAATAAATAAGATCGAACAAAACGAAATAATATAAAAATATATTATTATTATTATTATTATTATTATTATTAAACCAGATTTAAAAAGCTAAAGTTTTAATAATATCTACCTATAAACGCCTTTTCTTATGCTGATTTAATGCGTAATACCTTATATACATATTAATATGCTCGGTTTTATTTACGGTTATTTAATCTTATTAAATTAAGCTTAACGTTATCTTTTTATAAAAATCTTAACCGAAGATTTACTTACTATAACGCGTTTAAAAACGCGCTTATTTAATTTAGATTAAATAATGTTAAATAATTTCTTAAATTTTAAAGTTAGATATTTTTTAAGGTTATCTTAAGTAAACTAGATTTTATTCGGATTATTACGCATTTTTTCGAAATCATCCGTTGGTTTTTACTTTTCTTTCTTTATTTTTATTCGAGTATATTAAATTACGTTATGTAATTATTTTAATCGGGTTTATTTAACTTACCGGTAATTCTTTTTTTTAAAAACGAATAATTTTAGGAGGTACTTAAATATTATTAAATATTATAAACGTAGCCGAATTAATTATTACCGAAATTAAGATAATTTAGGTAAGGATTACGTGATTTAAAATATAAACATTATACGTAAAACTTTCTACTCTTTGTTACTACTTAATTAATTTTTATTTTATTCGGTTTTATTCGATTAATTATAATATTATATACGGTACGAAAATATAAGCTGTTAAGGTTTAAATTTAATAATCGCGGCTTATGTTAAATATGGCCGTAATCTACTTATTATTAACACGGTACTTAAAAAGCTTTAAAAGTTATAAAACCTTTTTCGAACTTAGTTAAACTTAATTCTATTATTTTATTATTTACGATTATTCGATTATATTTTACTTACTTCCTCTTTCTTTATGATAATAAATACCTTCGTAAACGTATTATTTTTAATATGCTTAAGTTAATACGTAATTACCTTCTTTTTAGTTAATTGTTTATTAATTAAATCGGGCGTAATTACGGAAAGTCTAGTATCTTATTAGAAATAGCTATTATTTAAACTGTAATCTTTTTCGTTTTCATTCGATCCGATAACCTTAAAATTGCCTTTAATTAATAACGCTTGATTTATTTTAATTATACTTACCTAACTTTTTTAAAGTTTTTTTTATTAATATTACAGTAAGTTCCGATATAATTTAATAAACCGCGACCAGTTAATACTTACATATTTTTTCGATCTTACTCGATCTTATTGAATTCTGCCCTTTTTACTAAATTTCTTTTTTTAAATTTGGCACCATTTAAATCGCTTTATTAAAATGACTTAAATAATATTAATATTAAATATATAAAGGATACGAGTATAAAGTTATTTTTTTTTAAAAAAAGTAAAAGGCCTACTAATTAAGTATGTATTATATTACAATATTTACTTAGTTAACAAATTGCGTAAAATTTAATATAATGGTGTCAGATATAGGGGACATCAGTTATGTTGTTGTATTATGCTAGATACGTGTGCTGTTGCACGCGTACAGCGTTAAGTAGCTTAGCCACGGAACATGTATGGGCCGATCAGTAGGTAACCTTTCCGTATATGGGGTGCGCTACGCACCCCCCAGCTAGCTGATACACCCCTTCAACGCCTTGAAGTCTTCACGGCGTTGATCGTCATACTTTATCACTTCCTAGAGCCATAGCTATCCATTCCACCTTTCCTCCGGCGATTAAATCCTTTTGATCAGCCAATTTCTCGTCTAAAATAACCTTTAAAGCTTTCTTCCGCTAATCCAAAGCTTTTATGATATTTATTAGTTTTAATTACTTTCTGAAGTTCCTAAAGACTTCTCGTAACAGGGCTTTAGTTAGTTTATTAGCTAGCATATCGCCTATAAGCGTATAATCCATTTTGATCAGGTTTTTTTTTGCTACTTTTCGCAACTAATAGTTATAACGTACCACATAATTAAACGGACCAAACAATTGAGCGGACCAATTTTGCGAACATCTCAACTACCCAACTTTAATTGCCCATTCCTTAATACCAATAATATGGAACGACTTACTAAAGAAACGAGAATAAACCTAGCTATTTAGGTTAAAAAACGAAACCCGAAATTTAATTATACGATATTTAGTTTTATATATGAAGTTACCAAAACGACCTTAAAGGCCCGATATAACGGTCGACGCGCCCGAACCGATATTATTTATTTTAGGCAAATATTAACGCCGACCGAAAAGAAATCCATTATCGAAAAAGTCCTTAACCTAAATCCGTAAGCGTTTCCTGTCCGGCTTTAATACGTTAAAGATATGGCGAATTTATTACTGGCTTAACGGGTTACGACGCGCGTCGGAGTTAATTGGGCGTCGAACTTTGTTAAACGGCAAAAAAAACTTAAAACGCGTTTAAATCGAAAAATCGATTATTAACGGATACGATACGAAAATTTAAAGGTATTTCGCAAATAATTCGAATTCGTTCGGGCTCTAATCGCAAAGTACGGCATTATAAAAGAAAATATTTATAACTTCGACGAAACGGGCTTTTTAATAAGGTTTTTAATAACATCCGGCATGATAATTACAAATACTAAAAGACGTAAAAAACTTAAATAAACGTAATAAGGAAATCGGAAATAAGTTATAATTATTTAAGCTATTAATTCGCAAAGTTAGGTTTTGCCGTTATTTATTATATTAATAAGGAAAACTTATTTTAGTTTTTAATATTACGATAATTTATTATTAGCTGATTAAAAAATTGGTATAAGCTATAATAATTAAATAACAAACGAATTAAGTTTAAAATAGATTTAATATTTTGATAAATATATACGAACGCGTACGAAAGGAATTAAACGTTTTTTTATCTTCGACGGCTACGAAAGTTACCATTCGATCGAATTCGAAAAATACTGCGCGAATTATGATATTATTATACTTTATATACCCGCGTATTCTTTTTATCGGTTTTAACCTTTCGACGTATCTTATTTTTCCGTTTTAAAGCGCGCTTATTCGCTTTATATCGAAAGTTTAATACGACGCTATTATATTTATATCGCGAAAAAAGATTTTCTTGCCGGTTTTTACGACGCGTTTAAAGTTATTATAACGTCCGATAATATCAAATCAGGATTTACTAAAGCTGGACTTATTCCATTCGATCCTAATAACGTCCTATCCGACTTGGAAATTCCTTTAATTATACTTATATTAACCGTCTTCCCGCTTACCTCCGCCGGTTTTAATTTTTTACCCCTTACGAAGATCCTTATAAATATCCGTAAAGTAATAAAACAAAAACGTTACTTACAAAGGAGGATTAAAAATCACCAAGGTAGTTCGCCGACAAGAATCGTTAAATCGGTTAATTTGTTAGCCAAAAATCACCTAATATTTTGGCATAAAGTTGCTCTCCTGAAACAAAAGGCTACCTAATTACGCGAAACCAACCACGTTTTTAACAAACGTCGCAAAACTAAAAATAAACGTCTTCAAAAAGAAGGAACACTTACTATACAAAAAGGATAAGCTCTTTTGGCCGAAAAGGAAGGGGGTGGTAAAAAAATGCAGCTAATAACAACTGAAAAGGGTCGTCGCAAAAGGGTTGAAACCAAGGAACGGAAATGTGGCGTCTACGGCAAGCCCGGACATAATACGCGTACTTGTGAAAAAGTTGTAAATACGTCTAGCGAAAAAAAATCCGATTAATTTTAATCAATGCGATATGTTGTTGTTAAATTATTTGAATTTGTTGTTGCGAGGTGCCAAAAACCGGTCCGCTTAATTGTTTGGTCCGTTTAATTGTATGGTACGTTATATATTTACGTGCCGTAACTTTATTTATAAAAGTGCGATGTCGGCGTTAACTAACCGTATGGTTTGTTAATTATCGTATTATATATTTAGCGGTCCTATATCGAAACCGATTTTTAATTTTTTAATTAATCGAAAGTTAAATAAAGTTTTTTTAATAGCCTGCGTAAAAGATAACAATTCCGCTTCGGTTATAAAAATAATTATTATGTTTTACTTATTCGCCCGCTATCTTATTACTTTTCCAAAAAGCTTTATTATATAAACTTAGGAACTTTTTCGATCGATTATATTATCTGCAAAAAAAACGTCGCTTTAAGTATTTATCGAATCCTTACTACCGAACTGTAACGTTAACGTCTTAATACCAATTAGGTATAATATAACTTTATTAACAACGTTATAATATGCGTTATTAAGGTTTTGGTTAAATCGTACAAATCGGGATATTACAAAAGATATATTAGGTTACGTATTAATTATAATATATAAAATAAAACCGATCTTTTTTTAATATTTATTTATTAAACCTGAATAAGTTAGATTAGGATTTAGTAATAACTTAACGCTTATTATTAACGTTTTTAAGAAATTATTTAAACTTTCTTTAAAAATTAAGTTAATTAGTTTATTTATAAAATTAAATTAAGATAACTAAATTTTCCTATTAAATTTATTTTTAATTATTTCGATCTTAAGGAATTATTATAAATCCTTACCACTTATAAAAGTATATCATTTTTATATTTATTGGATTAATTAATCGATAAAATCTTAATGCTTTTTGCTATACGCAGTAACTATATTATCGACGTAAAAAAAATAAAAGCACTCCTTAACGAAAAAAACAACATAATTCGTAAGAAACAGGATTAAATCCTAAATCCTTAAATATACTAATAAAATCTTTTTGCCAAAATAAAGGCGATTTCTTTAATCCGTATAATACCTTTTTAATTAAAAATATCTTATTATGTTATAAGTATCTTAAAGGCGTTTTTATATATATTTTATAAGGTAGGTTTGCGTTAATAAAGGCGTTTATAACGTTATATTACTTAAGCTTTAAATTAAACCTAGCCGTAATAACGATTAAAGTTCGAAACGATTTTTTAGCGAATATAAATACGTATATATCGCCATATACGTTTTTAAGTTATTAATTACCTCGTACGACAAAACTGGCCTTACATTTTTAAAACCAACTATACTTATTAAACTTATAAACGTATACTTATATATATCCTAGCACCTATTTCCCTTTAATAAACAACTAATTAACGGTCTTCCAGAACTTTATCTTCTTATAACTTTATAAATAAGCCGCTTCGACGTTACGAAATATCTTTCTTAACGGGTATGTACTTAGTTTTTTATAACCTTACGGCGGTAGTAGCAAGTTTCTGTTACAGGAACAGGGGTTCCTGTTGAGACTTGCCTCTGAGGACTAGCGTGGGGCTGCCACGGCTAATCCTCGGTTGGGAGGCTTGGCCTCCTGAAGCAGTGATCTAGTTGATCTAGGTGATCTAGGTGATCTGGACTAGATCACGTAGATCACATAGATTATATAGATCTACGACACACTTATTAAAAGATAATTAAGTATATAACGAACCGGTTTCCTATATAAATAGTACCTATTTAGTTTCGCTTTTTAGCTATCAATTTAAGCTTTCGATTAAAGGTAATTATACCGTTTTTTAATTAAGGGAAAAATTTTTAAATTTTTTTAACGAATAAACCTTTAATAAATTATTTCTTATTTTATTATTACTTATAAATTAAGATTTTATTTCGGATATTACTTATATTTTCAAATGGATATATAATAAGTTCGTTATATTTTAATAACTTTTTAATTAATAACCGACGGATAATTTTAAACTTAATTAAATATAAATTTTTTTAAACTTAATAAAAACGATATTATAAAACGACGTTTAAAAAATAAATAATATACCCGATTTCCGTTATAAGCCGGTAAAGGATTAATAATTAAATTAAATAATTTACCTTTTATCGAAAAAGTTTTTTAATTAATTAATAATATCATACTTTTTATAATTCGAAATAAAGGAAAACCTTTTTTTTCTTAGATTTAATAATTAACCTCGGCTTTAAAAGATATTATTAAGGTTTAGGGAAATTCGGAAAAGGAAAAAAAGTTAATAATTTAAAAACTTTAAGGCCTAAAAAAAAAAAAAGAAAACTTTTCCTTAAGGAAAAAATAAAAATCCTATTACGTAAAATCCAAGCCTTAAAAAAAGATAAAAAAAAAAAACCCTAACTTCCTAAAAAAAGTATAACTTAACTTACTTAAAAAATAAAGAAAAAAACTTTAACATTTTTATTATTTGGCCTTAATCGGTACCGCGAAATTATTATCTTACCTTTTAGTTATTACGGAATGCCGGAAATTAAAAACTATAAACCAATTACCCCGAAACCTTATAACGGAATTATAAATATAAAAAAATTTTTCGTTTAAGTTAAAACTTACCTTAAATTTTATTAAAATTCTTTAACGGAAAATTATTAGAAAGTAATAACCATTTTTTAGCTATTTGTTAAATAAATTTTCTTATAATTCGAACCTATTATAAAAAATTACTTAGAAAATTATTTTAAGGAATCCTTAAATATTACTAATTATATCTTTAACGATTACCGATATTTTAAGGACCGAATATAAACTATATTTAGAAACCTAAATAAAAAATAATACGCAGTAAAATAATTATATTTCCTTTATTAAATTAAGTTAACCACAAAATATACGACGGAATTTAACCGCTTGGCCGCAATTTTTAATTTACTAAAAAGCGCGTTATTTTATCCTTTTTACGATAACTTAAAACCTTAAGTTAAAGATAAGATATATATAATACCTAAAACGGAATTTTTTAAAAAGTATACTAATAAAGTAATTATTATTAATTAACGCACCTTTAACCGGTACCTTAAGAAAAAAAAACCAATAAACGAAATAACGATAAAAGCTTTAATAACTAAACCAAAAAGAATAAAGGTAAGCTTTAAAAAAAAATAAGCATTATTTCGAAAAAGCCTTAAAAAAATAAGTTTAATATAAAATATTTTAATTATGGCAAAAAAGAACATTTTAAAAACGAATATTATTTTTCCGCTAAAAAAAATTTTAAAAAGGGAAGGATTCCTTAACCTTAAAAAAAAGTTAAAGCGGTTAAATAAAAAACCGATAATAAGGTAAAAAAGAAAAAAAAAAAAATTAATTCGACTTCCTTTTAGTTAAAATTTACTATTACCATTATTATTCAAATTTAAAACGATATCCTAAAGTATAAAAATTACCTTATTTACTAGGACTTTAAGGTTAAAGTCTATAAATATTACCCCGGATAAACAGCCTTTAAGATAACCATAAAGTTAGGATATTTTTGTTACCTTAATATATCTTAATATAAAATGCACGATAAAAACGGTTAATTCCGACCTAACGCCAATAACCATAAATAATTATTCCCGGAGCTTTATAAACTCCTTAAATATACGGTATACGCTAAACTACGAAAAAGCCAATATAAGTTATTACATTTTACCGTTTGTTATATCGACGATTATCTCATATATTTTAAAGCTAAAAAAGATAATAACTTTTAACCTAAATAAAACGAAAAAATATTTATAAAACTAAATAACAATTATAAATATATAAAAACTTCCCGATAATTAGAATACCTTAGGTTTTGTTACCTACATCCCGAATTAAAATAAAGCCAAAAGGTTATATCGCAAAAATGTTTATGTTATTTTCCGATACTTTATATTTAATACGAACTTTTAAATATGGAAATACTTTTTTCGAAAATTTATACCTTTAACCCAACGACTTAAAAAATACAAGATTAAAAATCAAGCCCAAAAAAAACAGTTATTTTTAAATATAAATATGGTAAAAAAATATGGTTTAAATATAAAAACGATTAATATATTAAATACGCTATTTAAAAAGTACGCGAATAAAGATTTTCTTAAGCTGGATATTATTATAAGTTAAAAAATGCTAAAAACCTTCGAAAATAAGGTATTAAGGAATTTTAATTTATAAAACTTTATATAAAACGGTAAAGGAATTACGTAATCAAATTAAAATTCCACTTTAATATAAAAATAATATATTTAAAGTTATAATTAACTTAAAAACCAAAAGCAATTTTATTTTTCCCGCGGTAATAAAAAAACATTAAGTTCCTTAAAGGTACAAACTAAAGTTTTATAAGTTACGGATAATAAACGGAAGCTTATTTAAATATAAAAACGAACAAGTTTTGCGAAAAATTAAAAAACTTCCCGTTTGGATCTAAGGATATTAAGAACGGATCTCGTTGGATATTGCCGACATTTCCGGATATAACATTATTTTGGGAATGCTATAACTCAAAACCAGCAATCCAAATATTAACTAGAAACATTAAACATTTTCCTAAAAAAACAACAAAAAACTACTTAAAGAAAACGAACAGAAAATTTATTATGTTATTAAAAAAGTACAAATACTAAATTAAGCCGAAATAATACCACCTAAATATCGAAAATTTAAAAAATTATTTAAAAATAAAAAAAACCATAAGTTACTACCATATAATTAATAAAATTACCAAATACCTATTAAAAAAGGATATTATCTTAAACTTTATAAGATCTATCATATAAACCTTAAAAAGTTAAAAGCTTTATGGAAAACCATTTAATTCGATTTAAAAAAAAATATATCCAACTTTTTAACTTTCCTACTGGATATCCCGTCCTTATAATACTAAAAACCAAAAACGAAAAGCAAAAAATTAACGAAAACGAAAACCTGGTTTTTAAAAAAGTTATTAATTATAAATAACTAAACGATATTACGATTAAAAATAAATACCCCTTAACCCTTATAAATATACTAAAAAAAAACGTTAATAAAGTTAAATAATTTACTGCATTTAATCTTCGAAACGGTTATTACCGTATTAAAATAGCCCAAAAAAAAAAATGGAAAACGGCATTTAAAACGATATACGGACTTTACGAATACCGAGTAATACCTATAAAACTTACCAACGCCCCCGCCAGTTTCCAACGACTAATTATAACCATATTACGAAAATTCCTGGATAAATTCGTATTCGTTTACCTCGACGACATTCTCATTTACTCCGAGATTTTGGAAGAATATAAACAGCATATGGCTTAAATACTTCAAACTTTAAATAAGGCGAACATCCAAATTAACCCAGCCAAAAGCGTATAGCACATATAAAAGCTAGACTTTCTGGGATATACATTTACCCCTAGCCAAATTCAGATTTAACGCTTTAAGATAAAAATAATTAAGGATTGGCCCATCTTTAATAAGACGACCGTTATTAACATTTAATAGATTTTAGGATTTACGGAATACATATAAAGCCTAATTAAGAAATACGGAAATATAGTTAAACTATTAACGAAACTTATTATTAAAAAATACGTTAATAAGAAATTTAAGCTTTTAAAGGATATAAAAAAGGTATTTTAAATCTTAAAAAACGTAATTACCAATAAACCCATAATAAGATTACCTAACGTAAATAAAAAAAAGCGCCTAAAAACAAACGTTTCGGATTACGTATTAAATGCCGTTTTAAAATAATTAAAGGATAACGATAAATAGTACCTAATAACTTATTATTCGAAAACATTCCGAAATGCAGAATTTAAATACCTAATTTATGACAAAAAATTATTAACAATTATTAACGCTTTTAAAAAATAAAAGCTTTTTTTTAACGGAACCAAAAATTTTTTTAATATTTACTTTAATTACAAAAACTTTACCCGATTTATAAAAGCACAAAAACTAAATAAACGATATAAAACTTGGATAATTTTCTTATTAAAATTTAACTTTAAGATATATTACATTAAAAAAAAGAAAAATATCCAGGCGGATATTCTTAATCGTAAAGGCGACTATAATCCGAAAGTTCCCAAACGAAGCATATAAATATTATAATATAATAAAAATGGTATTATATAATTATGCAAAATTTTAAAAAAATTAACCTTAAAACTTTTGATAAGGTTTTAAAGTTCTTACGACATAAATAAAAAGAAAGAAATTTAATAGCTAAAAGGATAACCAAAAAGCCAGCTATTATATTACGGCAAAATTTATGTTCCTAAAAACTAATAGAAATAATTTATAAAGAAGTTTTACGAAAACTTATTATATGGATATTAAGAAATCTTTAAAATTACCTAACAGCTATAGGAAAAATATAACTTCCTAAAATTACGCCGGGTAATCAAAAAAATTATTAAAAATTATAATATTTATAACAAGGCTAAAGTAACACGTTATAAGCCCTATAGGCTATTACAACCGACCGACATTCCTAATAAGGCATAAAACATTATAATTTGGGATTTTATCACCAGCTTTTTTTTATTTAAAAACCTAATTACTAAAGTCGAATACGATAAAATATAAATAATTATTAACAGATTTACTAAATATGGGTACTTCCTACCCTTTAAAAAAACCGCAACGGCAAAATAACTGGCCTATGTATTTATCCGATATTACCTTAACAAATACGGAATACCAGAAAAAATCGTTTTTAATCGAAATAAACTTTTTATATCCAAGTTTAGCATCAGCTTCTTTAAACAAATAGGCGTTAAGCTTAAGTTCTTAATAACTTATTACCCTTAAACAGACGGTTAAACGGAACGATTAAACCAAACCCTGGAATAATACTTCCGAAATTACGTTAACTACTAATAAAATAACTGGGTAAAACTGTTACTATTAACACAAATAACCTATAACACGTTTATCAACGAAAATATGGGCATATTTCCTTATATAACTATATATAAATACGAAATAATAACCTAATAATTAAAATAATCGATACATAAAACTCCTGCAATTACTACCATAACTTCCTAAGCAAAAATAATAATAATTAAAATCAAAACGATATAATCCCGCCTACGAACCAAATTACGTTTTTTCCAGCAAAAAATGGCCCAGTATTATAACAAAAAAAAAATTAAAAAATTAATTCTAACAAAAAAAAATAAGGTTTACTTATTACGTTAAAGATAAAACGCAACGTCGAACATCTCATAAATTAAAACCAAAAAGCCCAGCAATAAGCTTAATTTTAAAAAACTTGGCCTATTTAAGGTTAATAAGGTTATTTCCAAAACCAACTACCGATTATTATTACCCAAAACAATAAAAATACACCCTATTTTCCACATTTCCTTACTTAAACCAGCACCTAAAAACGCCCCGCTAAAAACAAATCTGAAAATCGAAAAAGATAATAATAAGTACGAAATCGAACAAATATTAAACTCCAAAATAATCAAAAACAAAATCCAGTACCTAATTAAGTAAAAAGGATATTTACACGAAAAAAACACTTAGGAACCACTTAATTACCTAACGAATGCGATAAACCTAGTTAAAACGTTCCACCGGCAAAATCCTAACCGACCGTCTCTAACGTAGCCAAGGTCGCAGGCGACAAAGGTCCCTTACTCAAATCCAACCCCGCGGCGTTCCAGTCGAAAAAAGTAAACGCCTCCGCAAAGGTATTTATCTCGGAAACAAACTATGCTTATTCGACCTCCATACGACGCTGCTTTTCTTCCAATCTCTTTTATTCCTCCAGTTAGTCCAGTTCGTACCCTTTTTTCAAGATAATTATGGCTTTCTTTTTCAAAACCTCTTATTAAAAACGCAACCATCTTAACCTTTTAACAAGCTTTAACGATTTTTCGTTTTATTTATAACGCTTCTTTTTTATCACCTCCTAATACGTTAAAAATTCGTCCTCCGTTTCGCGTTGCTCTTTTTGTAAATATTCGCACTTTTCCCTAATTTTTACTAAAAAATTCATATTTAATACGTTACAAGCCAAACGCTAGCAACGGGTACAACAACCGCAACTGGGAATATTAAATACAAAAAAGCAATCAGGCTTCCCGAAACGAATGCAATTCGAACAAAAAATAATCTTGGAACCAAATTTTTTAATAAAATCCGTACAGTTATCGCGTACTTCGCATTAAAGCAAACGAGGTTTTCTTTTTTCTTTTTAAATACGGCCTATCATAATAAAGTCAGCTTAAAATCCTTAAAACTTTTTCTAACAAATAAAAGTAGCCACCTACGGTTCTTATCTTTAAAACAAAAATCCTTAAAAAAGGGAAATAATATTACAGGAATAAAAGTTCCTATTAAAACTTACCTTTAAAAATTAACGTAAGGCTACTACGGCTAATCCTCGGTTAAAAGGCTTAACCTCCTAAAGCAGTAATCTAATTAATCTAGGTAATCTAAATAATTTAAATTAAATTACGTAAATCACATAAATCACATAAATCCACGACATACTTATTAAAAAACAATTAGGTATATAACGAACCGGTTTCTTATATAAATAGCACCTACTTAGTTTCACTCTTTAGCTATCAATCTAAACTTTCGACTAAAGGCAACTGCACCGTTCTTTAATTAAGGGAAAAATCTTTAAATCTCTTTAACGAACAAACCCCTAATAAATCATTCCTCGCCCTATTGTTACCTGCAAATCAAGACCCCATTTCGGATACTGCTCATACTTCCAGGTGGATGTATGACAGGTTCGTTACAGTTTCGCCTATATACCCGGTTTAATAACTTAAGTAACGTTTTTATTTTTGTTATATTAAAGCTTTTTTAATTAAGACGGCGCATACTTCAGATTTTTAATTTCCTTAAACTTCCGTAATTTACTGGCCGGTTATTACGCGTACCTATAAAGTAAGCTATTCGTCATATATTAAATGCGGCCTTTTAAACTTTATGGTCGTTTTTAATAATATCCCTTCGGTTCGGAACGTACGGGAAGTTTATATTTACAACCCGTAAAATACCTTCGTTTTTTACCGTTACTTTATGTTAAATAAAAAAACGGAAATTTAAGGTTATTTTTATTACTTCCGCCGGCGTAATAATTATAATAATTATTAATATAAACGTTAATAACGGTAATAGTTTAAAGGTCGGAAATAATTCGAATAAAGCGGTTATATAAAAATAATTAATTCCATACGAATAAGCTTATTTTCCTTTATCCCGTACGTCTTTTTCGCCTATGCCATTTTAAAACTATCCTTCCGATCCAGCCGGTAACTAAATTCCGTTTAAATCTTTATCCTTTTCTTAAATATATATTAAATAGCCATTAGTTTAATCAAATATTTTTACCTATCGGAACAAAATCTGCAATTTATTTTCCGTAACGTAAAAAAGGTTATTTTTAAAGTTTTTAATATTACCAAAGAAGGTAGTTTTTTTGTTAAATTATACGTTTCGAATGGCGATAATTTCGTTTGTTAATAGGTTTTAAACCTTGTAAATATTTGTTAATCGGTAACCGACGAAAAAGCCAATTTATGCTTTAAAATTTAACTTTTAAAACCTTTATTTTTTCTTTATAGCGGTAATCGTTATAACGTAAGCCATATAACCATAAGTACATAAATAAACTTCTTAAAGCTTTCGATTAAATATTATAATACCGTTTTTATACGTTAAGTAAATATAATAAACCTTATATGGAATTTGCTAAAAAAGAAAATATTTAAAGGTACGGTTATATAAATATATTGCCGTTTTAAAAATGTATACAATTAAAAACGTTAATAACTTAACGCCACTTTGTATCGTAATCGCTTTCTCCTTAATTATACCCCCTAAACGTTTTATACCCCCGTTTTAAGCTTAGATATATAATATTAAGGGCTTAAGTTTAATATTAAAAAGAGGTAATTAAAACATATTTCGAAATTGGTAATTTTTTAAGATTTTATTATCGTATTCGATTACTTGTAGGAAAACCTTATCTTGGTTTTTTAGGACTTTTAAAAGATATCGAAACGTTATAATTAATATATTTTGCTTTTGGTTTTTTAGGTAAATATCCCAAATAAAGCCTAAATATTTATCGGTAACGAATATAACGTATCTATATCCTTTAAAGTCCTTTTCGAAGTTAATAAAATCGACGGCGATTTTCTGGCCTAATCGGGATGCTTTTTTTCGAAGTTCGCAATATATTTGTTTCTTCGCCTTTACCTTGGCATATACTTAATATTCGACTATTATAAAACCTTTTAGTCGGACTTCTTTAATATAGGATTATAATTAGGCGATTATTTCGGGGTTTAAATGGCCTAAACGTAAGTGTCATATAGTACCGTTACCTATACGTAATAATCTTTTCGTTTATAAATTAACGTTTCGTTTGTAAGTTATAAAAGTTGCATAAAAAATAATTACGTTAATATCTTCGATAATAAATTAATTAAACTTATTTATTAACGTAACCATAATTTAATTATACTTATTTCGAATATAGTTATTAATTTTTCGGTTATCCTACCAGTAACCTTTTTTCCGGAACTATCGGAATGATATTAGGTTATATACGAATTTTTCGTAATAGGCCATATTATAAAGCCGTAACGCTTTCGTACCGCTAAAGCTTTAAAATAATACATTAACCTTTCCGTACCTTTTAATCGGGACAAAGTTATTGCCTACGTATATTTCGTTATCTTATACGGTTAATCTGAAATTCAGGAACTTATTAATAAGGTTAAATATATATATCGTAAATCTTAAATCCAAAATGGATAAATTCCTTAAAGGATAAAACGAAACGCTTATAACGTTACGTTAATTAATAATTAAAAAATATGCTAAAATTCGTTTTATTTCCTTTAAAAGTTAATTTATTTTTATAATTAATTTCTTTATCGTTTTTAATAAGCGGTTAATCTTTTCCTTTAAGGATTAATCGGCAGTTATTCGGTTTCGAACGAATAATTTTAAACTTTCGCTAAGTCGGAAACCTTTTAAAGCTTTATTAAAAAATGCATAAAAGCATTAAGTTAGCTTATGATAGCTACTTAAGTACGTTTTGTACCGTATGCCTTATGTATTTAACTTTTAACGTTTCCGCTTGCTAACGTTTCGGTCCGTATGGGAACCTCCACGATTATTTCGTTTCGGCGTTCGTACCGGAATCCTTTCTTATAACTGAAAGTTAATAAGCTTAATTTCTTCTTGATCGGGGTTATCCTAATTAATAAAATCCGCGGAAATTCCGTAAAACGTAAAAAACGTTACCTTAACGTTTTTCGATATAAATAATTAATAGGTTATAACCTAGTAATCTAAAAGGTTAGCTGCTACCTTTTGGTAATTAATCGTATTATTATCGATCTTTACTTTTTTTACCATCTGGAAAGTTATTATCCAGGTTTCCATAATAAAAGCCAAAGCTATATACAGGTCGTTAACCCATATAATCGTTATATTCGTTTTTAGGATACCATATCGTTACCCCTAGGCCATAATCTCTTGCTATTTTACGATCTATTCGTTTAGCTTCTTACCAAACTTCGAAGCTTACTTTAATTTCTTGCGGTACTTTCGTTAAATATTAATCAATAACCTGCCGTCGTACACCTTACCGGACTTAGCCAGCTTAGCATACTACTTTCGCAAGTTTTTCCTTAAAAAAAGATTTATTCCCTTAATCGCTAAAAATATAAATTCCAGAACCCATTTCGTAAAATCGTTAATACCTTTATAAAAAGTATCGTATTTCCGATCCTTATAAATATATGTTATAAATTCCTGATTATAAGCTTATTTGCTTTCGGTCGTTATCTTAAGGACGTTCGTAAGATAACCTATAAGGTCGACGTTTTCGAATATATTATCGGAAACTGGGGTATTATTTCGCGTTTAAGGACGAACTCGTTTCTTCGGATATAAGGCTATATCGGGTTCTGTAAATCTAATAAGCTACAAACGTAACTAATCAGGATTAATAAAATCCCAAATATTAAGCGCGTACGCTTTAAATTGGAATTCGCCTTTAAAGCGGTCCCAATCCTTAAGTCCTTAATAAATAATTTGGGATACCGATTGTACGGTTACCATTATTGCTATTAAAGTATATTAATGATTTCTACTAATATATAGCCTATATCGTTTTAGCAATAGCTGATCAGTTAATATTTACGCGAATTAAGCGAATAAGATTTTTAATTGTCAGATATAGGGGATATCAGTTATGTTGTTATATTATGCTAAATACGTATGCTGTTGCACGCGTACAGCGTTAAGTAGCTTAGCCACGGAACATGTATGGGCCGATCAGTAGGTGACCTTTCCGTATATGGGGTGCGCTACGCACCCCCCAGCTAGCTGACAAATGGTTATTAACTTAGCGTATGTACCTTCTTTAAAAATCCAGTTAAGCAATTACGTTTAAATAAAAAATGGGTATACGTATATTAATTTTTTAAGAAAAAGTTGAAATAAGAGAGTAAGCCCTCTCGGACTCCGTAGTCAGCCTGGCTCAGAGTCGTTATGCACGGCGCCGACGTGGCGGCGCGGGGCACCCGGCAACTTATATAGGTAGATCTAAGTTCGTCTGTTCTAGCAAGCTGATTGATTTTAGATGGTGGGTGACACCGTTGAGAAAACAGCCCCCCACAAATTGCCGAGTCGATTCAGCTGGCGGTGTCCCGAATCATTGAACGGGAACTCTTCGCTAGCATCACAGCTGAAGATGCGTTGAATCTCTCAATTGCAGCGCTATTGTTGAGGCTTACGGACGGCTAAAATGACAGGTAGTCGGCGATTAGTCGTCCTCGAGGCTGCGCAGTGGGCTGCACGTCCGTCCTTAATGGACTGGGAGGTGAACACCTAGAGTCGCGCAACTCGTGCCATATCGACATCTAGACCCGTGACACAGCTCCCAGACTTACGCTGTCAAAAGGGTTGTGGCTTGGTAGTCGTCGACGAGCCAACGTTCAGCCCGGAGCTGTAGAATCTCAGTCATTCGTCCGCAGGCTAGGCAGCAGGGTAGTTATCGAACCCGAACGCCTTGCGGGTGGCCACCAAACTCTGTTGATGCTTGCGGATCCGGGGGGGGGGGGGGTGGGGGTTTTT